>JASVEL010013695.1:0-67880 GCA_032618575.1 Nicotiana noctiflora | reverse complement strand
GCCAATAAGTTCCCAAGAGGATTCGCATGCTCCCCACCACTGTCATTGATCACAATTGCCCCTTCTTTAATCATTCTTTCTACTTCCTTTTTCGAAGAACGACAATCTTCAATGCTATGCCCTCGGACGTTAGAGTGGTACATGCATCGAACAACATGATCAAATCCTTTTGCATATGGGTCTGGGGTATAGCCAAGGAGTGGCTCAATCAGGCCAGAATGCTTTAACTTTTCAAACAAGCTTGTGTAGGACTCCCCAATTGGCGTGAAACTATTTCTTTGCCTTTGCTTCCCTTCCTACCCATGTTTTCTTGGGTTTTTGGGTGCTCAAGCATGTTGTGAAGGCAAGAGTGCATTATACGGTGCTGGTGCTAGCCATAGGGAGCAACCCGGTGGTTGGAAATATGGCTGAACATTGTGCGGATAATAATATTGAGGTGAGTTATATGGAGCTCGGGGATCTGTTTGGGCGTGATGGACAGAAAACTGTTGTTCTAGTGGGTAGTGGGGTTGTGGGGTCTGGGTTGGTAGTAGGGTGAAGGAGCTCTAGATATGGGCCAAGTACCTGCTTCGACTGTTGCGACTTCTTCCCCCTTCTTCTTCCCGAGCACACCTCCCATGCCACTCTGGATGGCCTAGGTGGTGGCCTTGATTTCTGAATAACCCATTATCTTATCAGACTTGAGTCCTTGTTCAATCATGCCGCCCATTTTTACAACCTCATTGAAATATTTTCCAACCGATGTCACCAGGTGACCAAAGTAAGTTGGCTCCAACATCTGCAAAACATAATCCACCATTTCACTTTCCTTTATTGGGGGATCTACTGTGACGACCCAAAGGGTCATCACTTATTTAATTAATCATTTCGAGCTTCTGAGGCCTTAGAAACCTCATTTATAGTTTCCTCGATTTGCGTGCACAGTCCGGGCACAAAGCTGGAAAATATTTATGTTGAAATATGTGAAATATGTTAAAAAGTTGAAGAATTTTGATATTAATATTGATATGGTTGACTTTGGTCAACATTTTTGGTAAACGGACCCGGATCCATGATTTGATGGCTTCAGAAAATCCGTAGAAAAATATGGAACTTGGGCGTATGCCCGGAATTAAAATCCGAGGTCTAGAACCCCAGTAAAAGAATTTTTCTGTTAAATTGTTTTCTGAAAATGTTTAAGGAAAATGAAACTGAATTTTGATTAAAAAGTACTGGTATCGGGCTCGTATTTTGGTTCCGACGCCCGGTACAGGTCATATATATTGGTTAAGCGCTTCCTGTAAAGTTTGATTGAAAACGGACGTCGTTTGACGTGTTTTGGCTTTAAATTGGAAATTTTGGAAGTTATGAAATTTTAAAAGAATTCTTGAGATTTAAGGCTCAATTCCTTGATTTTGATGTTATTTTGGTGATTTGATCGCGCGAGCAAGTTCGTATGATGTTTTTGAGTCGGTGTACATACTTGGTTTGAATCCCCGAGGGCTCGGGTGAGTTTCGGATAGGTAACGGAATGGTTTTGAACTTGAAAATTTCAGCAGAAACTCTGCAATTTTTGCACAGAGATTTTCTTCTATGCGATCGCATAGGTGTAGCTGCGATCGCATAGAGCAAAGATCAGAGGTCCCAAAAATCCTTCTATGCGATCGCAATAGAGCCCATGCGATCGCATAACTTCCACTTTTCCTCCTATGCGATCGCATACTATCCTTCGCGACCGCATAGAGTAAGACTGAGGCCCAGAATTTCCTTCTATGCGATCGCATACCATTCCATGCGATCGCATAGAGTAATTTCAGTTCATCCATTTTCCTTCTATGCAATCGCATGGGACCTCCGCGATCGCATAGAGTAATTTTGTTGTCCCCATTTTTCTTCTATGCGATCGCATCACAGGCCCTGCGATCGCATAGAGTAAATTTTCGCCCAGTGAATTAATACCCAAAACAGAACACCTACGGGATTTTATCCCATTTTCACAAAATCCTTTCTTCTCCACAGCTCTTAGGCGATCTTTGGGGCATTTCTTCATCAAAGTTCATTGGGTAAGTATTGTTTAACTCGTCTTCTTCATTTTTCATCAACATCAATCAAATTCTTAGGCCTAAACATGTGTAAATTGGTTGAAAAATTAGAGAAATGGGTATAGTTAGGGCTTCCAAAGAATTTGCGATCTAGACCTCGTTTTGGAGTCGAACTTAAGAACAAATTGTATATTTGAACTCATGGAGGATTGGGTGAACTTATTTTGGTTCGAAACTTGAGTTTCGATTATGTGGGCTCGGGGTCGATTTTTACTATTCCGGGCAGAATGTTGTAAAAATTATATTTAGCAATATGAACTAGTTTGTTAAGTAGAATTGATGATATGAAATCAATTGTGTATAGATACGATTGGATTGGAGTCAAATTCGAAAGGAAAAGGCATTGCTACGGATTGAATCGTTCGTGAACTTTCGAGGTAAGTATTTGTTCTATCCTAGTTTGTAGGAATATGAATTTAGTTATGAATAATTATTGAATAAGAGTTATTGGTGTTATACCGGTAATGAAGGTAAATTGTTGAAATTATTATAAATTATTGGTTTAAAACCGGTAATTATAAATATTGTTGATTTAGAGATTATTGGCTAAATGCCGGTAATATATATATTTTATGAATTGGGATCGTGTGGTACGCCGACCACAAAGTGACTTAAAAATCTTGGCATTGGCCATAGTTGCCGGTAGCCGATTGATATATTTGGGAGCGGGTGGTACGCCTACCACAAGATATAATTATTGATATATTTGGGAGCGGGTGGTACGCCTACCACAAGATATAATTATTGATATATTTGGGAGCGGGTGGTACGCCTACCACAAGATATAATTATTGATATATTTGGGAGCGGGTGGTACGCCTACCACAAGATATAATTATTGATATATTTGGGAGCGGGTGGTACGCCTACCACGAGATATAATTATTGATATATTTGGGAGCGGGTGGTACGCCTACCACAAGATATAATTATTGATATATTTGGGAGCGGGTGGTACGCCTACCACAAGATATAATTATTGATATATTTGGGAGCGGGTGGTACGCCTACCACAAGATATAATTATTGATATATTTGGGAGCGGTTGGTACGCCTACCACAAGATATAATTACTGATATATTGGGAGCGGGTGGTACGCCTACCACAAGATATAATTACTGTGATAGTTGGGAGCGGGTGGTACGCCTACCACGAGATATGAAATGAGAGAGGAATTGAGACATGAAAGTAAGATTCATTATGTTGATTAGATTATTCTGGATATCGTGAGTTATTGACTGTTATTTCAGAGCAGAGTATTTCCTTATAATGTATTATATGTATATGCCTATATTTCAACTGTACAGGTTTATGTGGGTGACTGGCCTTAGTCTCGTCACTACTTCGCCGGGATAGGCCAGGCACTTACCAGCACATGGGGTCGGTTGTGCTGATACTAGACTCTGCGCTCTTTTGCACAGATACAGGTTATGGACAGCAGCAGCGGTAGTAGCACGATTGTGGATATTCCGACTACTGAGACTATGAGGTAGCCTTGCAGGCGTCCGCAGGGACCCGTTGTCTCTCCTATCTATGCTTTTCATTCTGTTATCTCATGTAATCGAGATAAACAACTTGTATTTTCTTTCAAACAATTATGTGTATTATTCTTAGAAGTTCGTGAGTATTGTGACACCAATCTTGGGTAGTGTATCAGATTTGAATTTTCTTTATCACATTTGACTAAGTCTTCCGCTAATTTTGATTACTCCGCTGTAATTTTTATGTTGTTAATAAGAAATTGGTAATTAATGAAGATGTAATTAATATTTGGCTTGCCTAGCTTCCATTTAGTAGGCGCCGTCATGACCCCGATGGTGGGAAATCCGGGTCGTGACAAGTTGGTATCAGAGCACTAGGTTGCACAGGTCTCACAACTCACGAACAACCTTAGTAGAGTCTGAAGGATCGGTACGGAGACGTCTGTATTTATCCTCCGGAGGCTACGGAGTTAGGAAAATATTCCCTTTATTCTTTCCAGTCGTGCGACTTGATCTTTTAAAATTTTAATTGAACTTATACTCTGTTCTTCCGCAGATGGTAAGGACACGTGCATCCTCATATACTGACCAGCAGCCCGAGGTCCCAGCGGCGGCAGCTTCCGCTAGGGGCAGAGGCCGAGGTCGAGGTCGTACTAGAGGCCAAGGTAGGGGCAGAGCTCAGCCCCGAGCAGCAGCACGAGTGGCAGAACCTCATGTTCATATCGAGGAGGAAGTTCCAACCCCAGCAGCTCCAGTAGGCCCAGCTCAGGTCCCAGGAGGAGCTGTGTTTTCACCGGATCTACAGGATGCTTTGGTCCGTATAGCAGGTTTTATGGATCATATTACCAGAGCAGGCTTATTACCGGTGGCACCAGCCACTTCTCAGGCCGGAGGAGGTAATCAGACTCCTGCTACGCGCACTCCGGAGCCAATGATTCCCCAGACTCAGGTTCCTGTAATTCAGCCAGTTGAGGTAGCTCGGCCTATTATTGCGACTCCGTCTAATGATGGTACAGCCATGTCTGCTGATGCGTTGTGGAGATTGGACAGGTTTACCAAGCTGTTCACTACCACATTCAGTGGCACTCCTTCAGAGGATCCACGGGACTTCCTATACAGCTGCCACGAAGTTCTCCGTACTATGGGTATTGTGGAGACAAATGGTGTGGATTTTGCTACTTTTCGGTTATCCGGTTCCGCCAAGACTTGGTGGAGAGATTATTGTCTAACCAGGCCAGCGGGATCGTCATCTTTGACTTGGGAGCAGTTTGCAGAATTATTCTTGGAGAAGTTCCTTCCAGCAACTCAGCGGGAGTTTATGCGCAGACAATTTGAGCGTCTTCATCAGGGTTCTATGTCTGTCACACAGTACGAGACTAGGTTCGTGGACCTGGCTCGTCATGCTGTTATCATACTTCCCACGGAGCGGGAGAGAGTGAGGAGGTTTATTGATGGCTTGAATCGGCCAATTCGGCTACAGATGGCTATGGGTGCAGGAACTGAAATCACTTTTCAGGAGGCGGCTAATGCAGCCCGCCGGATAGAGATGGCTCTGTCACAGGGAGCGAGACATGGATCAGATAAGAGATCTCGTAATTCGGGTAGATTCAGTGGTACCTCGTCCGGAGATAGAGATTTTTATGATAGAGGCCATCCTCCTAGGCCTTATCAGTCAGCTCTTCAGGTTTCTCATGATGCTTCAGGTGATCGTAATTCTCAGCCACGCTACTCTGATCAGCAGCCTATCAGTGCACCACCACTTCGCCATTTTCAGCAGTCGAGGGCTTGTTTTACGTGCGGTGATTTTAGGCACATTGCAAGGTATTGCCCTCGAGCTTCTGACAGATCTCACCAGCAGGGTTCTCGTGCCATGATTCAGGCCCCAGTTCCCTCACAGCCTGCCCAGCCGGCTAGAGGCGGAGGTAGAGGACATAGAGGTGGAGGTAGAGGTCGTAGAGGTGGAGCTCAGACCGATAGAGGTAGAGACCAGCCAGCAGCTGATCGTCCTAGAGATACTGCTCAGGGTGGTGGGGCACAGCCCCGATGTTATGCACTTCCCGCCGGACCAGAGGCTGAGTCTTCTGATGCCGTCATTACAGGTATTATTTTGGTTTGTGATAGAAAGGCATCAGCATTATTTGACCCTGGGTCTACATATTCGTATGTGTCTTCCTATTTTGCACCATACTTGATTCAGCCCGGTGATCCACTGAGTGTTCCTGTTCATGTGTCTACACCAGTAGGCGACTCTATTGTAGTTGATCGAGTTCATCGGTCATGTATTATAGTAATTGAGGGTCTCGAGACCCGTGCTGATTTATTACTCCTAAATATGGTGGACTTCGATATTATACTAGGCATGGACTGGCTATCTCCGTATCATGCTATTTTAGATTGCCATGCCAAGACTGTGACTTTAGCCCTGCCGAATTTGCCTCGTATAGAGTGGAAAGGAATTTCAGGTCATACTAGCCGTAATGTTATTTCTTATGTTAAAGCTCGGCGTATGGTTGGAAAGGGATGCTTGGCTTATTTGGCCTATGTCCGTGATTCTAGTGCTGAGGTTCCTTCTATTGACTCTGTGCCTGTGGTTCGCGAATTTCCTAAAGTATTTCCTTCAGACTTGCCAGGTATGCCGCCCGATAGGGACATTGATTTTTGCATTGACTTGGCTCCAGGCACTCAGCCCATTTCCATTCCCCCATACCGTATGGCTCCGCCAGAGTTAAAAGAATTGAAGGAAGAGTTGCAGGATTTACTTGAAAAGGGTTTCATTAGGCCCGGTGTTTCGCCGTGGGGTGCACCTGTATTATTTGTAAAGAAGAAAGATGGTTCGATGAGAATGTGCATTGACTATCGACAGTTAAACAAGGTGACTATCAAAAATAAATATCCACTTCCGCGAATTGATGATTTATTTGACCGGCTTTAGGGTGCCAAGGTATTTTCAAAGATAGATTTGAGATCTGGCTATCATCAGCTAAAGATTAGGGCATCTGATGTCCCTAAGACCGCGTTTCGCACTCGGTATGGACATTATGAATTTTCGGTCATGTCTTTTGGGTTGACAAATGCTCCAGCAGCTTTTATGGAATTAATGAATCGGGTGTTCCGACCTTATTTAGACTTGTTTGTAATAGTCTTCATTGATGACATATTAATATATTCCCGCAGTCAGGAGGAGCATGCGCAACATCTCAGAGTGGCCTTACAGACTCTGAGAGATAGCCGGCTATATGCAAAATTTTCAAAGTGTGAATTTTGGCTAAGTTCAGTTGCATTCCTGGGTCATATTGTGACGGCAGCAGGTATTCAGGTTGATCCGAAGAAAATTGAGGCAGTCAAGAGCTGGCCTAGACCGACATCAGCCACAGATATTCGGAGTTTCTTGGGGTTAGCGGGTTATTACCGCCGATTCGTAGAAGGATTTTCTTCTATTGCAACCCCACTAACCAGATTGACCCAGAAGGGTGTTCAATTTGAATGGTCCGATGAATGTGAGGCGAGCTTTCAAAATCTCAAGACAACCTTGACCACAGCACCGGTATTGGTTTTACCCACAGGTACGGGACCTTATACTGTTTATTGTGATGCTTCCCGTATTGGGCTTGGTGCGGTGTTAATGCAGGATGGCAAGGTTATTGCCTATGCTTCGAGGCAGTTGAAGATTCATGAGAAGAACTATCCAGTGCATGATCTAGAATTGGCGGCGATTATTCACGCATTGAAGATCCGGAGGCATTATTTGTATGGTGTAGCATGTGAAGTGTACACCGATCATAAGAGTCTTAAGTATTTGATTTTGTATTTGATTTTGTACACCTACTTTGAACCAATTGCTTTCTTTCCCGGTGGCAAGTCTATAATCTCCCAAGTGTTGTTAGCTTCAAGTGCTTGATTTTTTTCTTGCATAGCTCTCCCATCTGTAGAGGCTTCATAGAATGTCTTAGGTTCTGTGAGAGTAGAGAAATGGGAGTGGTAGGTTTGACAGTGTTCTGGCAAATATGTGTAGTTGATATAGCTTGAAATTGAATAAGCAATGTGTCGTGATGCTTTCAAACCAACATCTTGGAATCGAAATATTTTTACATTTTCAGAATCCTCGTACTCTTACGAGTCTAACCATATAAAAATCTCCCAAATCAGAGGTCAAATGCCCCCTCAAATCATCAAAATTAGGTCTAAGTATTTTATCCCAAGTTTCATTCAAAATCCGAAATTAAAGGTTGAATTCGAGATTAGATTAGTGGGTATAAATCATAAGAGAGTGAGGAATCGTTACACAATAGTTGCCTCTGAAAATCCCTCAAAAATCTCCCAAAACCAAGCTCTCTAGCTTGAGTTTTTTTAAAAATGGTAGAACCCTCGTTTTTGAAATATTATATTCTACCCAGGCGTTTAAACCATCGCGAATGCGGACACACTCACGCATTCGTGAAGAAGAAAAATATAGGGGTCAAAATTTGCCCTACGCGATGACGAAGTTAGAGACACGAACGCGAAAGCCTGGGGTCTTTGGCCTACGCGAATGCGGGAACAGGGGATGCGAACGCGATGAGTAATGAGGTGAGGCCACGCGAACGCGACGAGGGGATTACGAACGCGAAGAAGGAATTAGACACCTTCCAGAAATGAACTACGCGAACGCGTACCTGGGGACGCGAACGCGATGCAGAGGAAAATAATGCATCGCGGAAGTGATACCTTCTACGCGAACGCGTAGAAGGATATGAGACCTGCAATTTTCTGCTATGAATTTTAACTTCAAATTGCTCCGTTGAGCATCCGAAACACATCCGAGGCCTCCGGGACCTCAACCAAACCTACAGACATGACCCATATCATCATTCAAACTTGATCAAATCCTTAAGCCACCTAAAACAACACCGGAAACACGAATTAATCTAAGATTCAAGCCTATGAACTACAAATTCTAACCAAACACACTTTCGATCAAAAACCTATCCAAAACTTGTCAGAATGACCTAAAATTTTGCACGCACATCCAAAATGTCATGAAGAAGCTATAGGAACTTCCGAAATCCCAAACCGACCCTCGGATAAAAAATTCACTATTGGATGGGAACTTCAAAAATTTCAAACTTTGGCATTTCAAGCCTAAATGAGCTACAGACCTCCAAAATACATTCCAAACGTGCTCCCAACCCTGAAATCACCTAACGGACCTAACAGAACCATCGAATTTTCATTCCGAGGTCGTCTTCATACTGTTCCAAATACAGACCATTTTTTAACTCTTAAGCTCTCATTTAGGGACTAAGTGTCCCAAAACACTCCGAATCCTAGAATAAAACATCCCAGCAAAACAAAATAGCAGAAATGAACTTAGAGAAAGTAGTTAATGGGGGATCGAGGCATAAATTCCAAAAATGACCAGTCAGGTCGTTAAATCCTCCTACACTTAAACATTCGTTCATCCTCGAACGAGCATATAAGACATACCTGAAGTAGCAAAAAGATGAAGGTACTGGCTGCGCATATCCTACTCGATCTCCCAAGTCGCCTCCTCGGCCGACTGACCCCGCCACTAGACCTTCACCGAAGCGATGTTCTTTGACCTCAACTTTCTGATTTGTCTATCCAAAATGGCCACTAGCTCCTCAACATAAGATAGGTCCATGTCCAGCTGGAATGAACTGAAATCCAATATGTGCGACGGGTCACCATGATATCTCCGGAGCATAGAAACATGAAATACCGAATGAACTCCGGCTAGGCTGGGAGATAAGGCAAGCTCATATGCAACCTCCCGAACTCTCCTCAAAATCTCAAAAGGCCCAATAAATTTTGGGCTCAGCTTCCCTTTCTTCCCAAATCTCATAACGCCCTTCATGGGCGAGACCCAAAGTAGAACCCGCTCACCGACCATAAATACCACATCACGAACCTTCTTGTCCGCATAACTCTTCTGTCTGGACTGGGCTGCACAGAGTCTATCCTGAATCACTTTGACCTTGTCCATCGCATCCTGAACCATCTCTATACCTAATAACCCGACCTCGCCCGGCTCAAACCAACCCATCGGGGATCTGCATCTCCTACCGTATAAGGCCTCATACGGCACCATCTGAATGCTGGATTGATAGCTGTTGTTAAAAGCAAATTCCTCCAGTGGAAAAGAGTGATCCCATGACCCTCCGAACTCAATCACACACGCACGGAGCATATCCTCCAAAATCTGAATAGTGCACTCACACTGTCCAACCGTCTGGGGGTGAAATGTCATGCTCAGCTCCACCCGAGTGCCTAAATCCTGCTGCATGGCTCTTGAGAACCGTGATGTAACCTGAGTGCCCCTATCTTAAATGATAGAAACTGGAATACCATGCAACCAGACTATCTCCCTGATATAGATCTCCGCCAACCGCTCTGATGAATAAGTAGTGCACAGAGGTATGAAATGAGCGGACTTGGTCAGCTAATCCACAATGACCCAAATAGAATAAAACTTCCTCATAGTCTGTGGAAGTCCAGATACGAAGTCCATGGTAATGCACTCCCACTTCCACTCTAAGATCTCAATCTGCTGTAGCAGCCCACCGAGACGTTGATGCTCATACTTCACTTGCTGGCAGTTGAGGCACCTAGACATATAGTCAACTATATCCTTCTTCATCCGCCTCCACCAATAGTGTTGCCTCAAGTCCCGATTCATCTTTGCGCACTACTAGAAAATAGGCCTACGGCAATAGATATTTTTGCAATGGTTCTGAAACCGTTACTATAGATGGATTATTGCAACGGTTGTAACCGTTGCAATATGAAATAGATACTATTGGCACACTTTGACTATAAAACAGTTGCATTTGGATGGAAACAATTTCTATAGGTGTCTTGTTTTGCAACGGTTATGTGAACTGTTCTAATAGATGCGTCTATTGCTACGAATGTTGGAAAAAATTCAACGGCAACGGTTATTAATTCCCTCATAATTTTCCCCCTTAATTTTGTAAAACCCGCTATAAACCCTCTTGGTTTATATTATTATATTTTTCTTTGCTTAATAAGAATTTTCTTAATGTCACAACAATTAATTAACTTTTAATCAAAAAGTTAGGCGAAAGAATAAAATCAAGACTTTTCAGTTCTCTCAGCAAACTACACCCAAAAGGCGAAAAATCTCTCCCAAGCTCTTCGATCTCAAAAAGAAAAGAGAAAGCCTCCAGTTTCTTTCCACCTCTTCGATCGTATCTAACATCGTCCTACCGTTGACACCACACACAGCCACCTCCGTTCATCTGTTTGTTGTTTCTGCATTTTGAAATCGTCCAACAATTATAAAGTTTTTTGTCGACTAAGCTCGACTAACACATTGAGCATCTTCAAGTTCTCTGAGTTTAATTCTAGGTTTTTGCTTTACTCCCGTGAATATTTTGATTTATTTTGCTTCCTATTCTTTTACTTTTTTTGAAATTTCTTAACAGTTGAGCCCTAACTCACAGACCCGATTCCTCGCTAAAATTGTCGCTGGTAGCTGTTGGAGAAACCATCGTTGTAAGTGTTTTTAAAATTAATTTGGAATAACTACATTCGTTGGTTGTGCATTTCAATGAACATTTCAGTTATAATGTTCCTTGTTACCCGATTATTTGATTTTTATTTTTATATTTGGGGGTATTTGAGCGATCCTCGTCATAATTAGATATGTTGTAATTTCGTATATGTACCTTATGGGGACTGTAAGTTTTACCATACTTGGTACTTTTGTTTGTGCCTGTCCTATGTAGAAACTAAAGATACAAAAATGTATGGTAAAGTGCAATCATGAATATGGCTAGGAAGTTGCTCCAGTTTCAGCCACCATCAGTAGTGTCTATAGATTTCTCAACGGACAGTATAACCTCAGTGCCATAGTATTAGTTTCGGGGAATTGGCATTGGGAGGAAAATATTTTCTTACTTTACTGCATAACTTATATTGGTTTATTAGCATTCTAGTGCTTATGGTTTAATGACTCAATTATGTGCAGAGAAAAGAATTTTGTTGTCAAATCATGCTAGCTCACAGGAATGACATTTATTTTGTAGCAAGTTTGCTACTAATAAGTACTTCACCACTTGATGCATAGTTGACATGTCATGGTCTATTCTCTTGTGCACTTTCTAACTAGTTGTAGTTTTTCTATGAAATGGAACAATTGGTTTGGCATTTTGAGATTTAATTCTAATAATTATTTTAAATTTGACACTTATAACTGAAAAAATAACGAAGAAGTATATTGTTGTTTCGGGAGTTTGACCACACATGAATTTTATTTGGTAATGTTGCTAATTGTTTATTTATGAAGGTATATTGTTCACCTTCCTCTTCCTGACTTATCCTGAATATTGGAATATCTCTTCTGAATCTTATGGCAGATAGGTTCGGGTCACTTTTCACCTATTGGTGGTTATCACGCCGGAAAGGATATGGCACTGATTCTAGGTGTTGCGAGGTTTAAATACCCCCCACACTGGGTTCCCCTCCCTCTCCTTTGGTAAGCTATGAACACAATTGTTGAAGCAACAAGATTACATAGGGGGTATGCACTTCCACTTAGTTGTGCTGTGATATGATATTGGTTTTCATAATGGCTATGAGCTGTTTCCCGTTAGCATGCTCTTTACCTTTGAACAACATCTTATTAGTGCTTTTAATTTGTAACTGATATTATATAAGGATTTAGCCTAAGGAATATAAATATGTAGAAGAAGTTTTACTATGTGTTTGGTCTTCCTCTTATAATAAAGACTAAAATCAGAAATCAAATGCTGAACTCTTTTGGCAATGTTTCTGGTCTTCTTCAGATATAACTGTTAGTTCTTTTCATTTGTTTTCTCTTCCACTTCTCCTTCTGCTCAAATTTAGTGGTCCGTCTAGATCCATCTCACGCTTGACATATTTTTATCATTCTGCAGCATGAATTTCAGTGGCTTATGTGCAAAAACATAATTTTTAGGTTTATGCTAATTTCTAAGCTTCACAAAGCTCCTGCATTGCTATATACCCTGACAAGGTTTAAGTAGCTGCTATTATGTTATTTCCTTTAAATATAAACTCCTTCGAACAAATTATAACAAGTAACTTCTATTACTGCTTGCTAAACCCTTTACTAGTTGTTCCTTTCCAGTACACCCGCTTGGTCGGATAGTTTGTTAACCACTTATTTACTTATCCTTTACATGCTATAACATAATGATAACATCTTTGTCAAATTCTTGGGAATTGTGGTCTTAGTGTCTGGTGATTAGCTTGGATTTTTGAAATAAGTACAGGACACTCCTCTTTATAAGCATTTCACAAGCTTATTATTTTCAGAAAATTCTGTCTGCCAGTCAAAAGCAGCATCAGACAGCAGTTTGGCTAATGTTGCCGCAAGTATTTACTGCCAAGGAGCAGGTCTTTCTGCAAGAAGATCTGGTTCATCGGATAGGTTTTGCTGTCTACAAACATGTGCTAGATGCTACAGAGCTACCGGGGACAATTCTGCTACGGTGGTGTCTGGGACAGTTGTAAATGGTAATGGGGAGCAGGGGGTTGATGTTCTGGTCCGTACATCCAAGCAAAGACTAGCTGATGTCCTTCAGGGCAAGATGGTTGCTCGCCAATGCACCCTGCAAGCAATGATGTGCTGACATCACTATTGCTGGCATTACCTCTACACACATGGTCTCGGATAAAAGATACAAAGGTCTTGCAGGAAATAGAGTACCTTGTCTCAACAGAGAACCTGCCTCCTTTGCTGCAAGAAGAGGTATCATTGTACATTTTGTCAAGTATACCTCAGTCATCTCATTTAGTCATTATATTAACTTAGTACCCTGAATCCCAAAGCAGGGCATTTTGTGAAACAATACTTATTTTTATTCACCCAAGTACTCTGGCTGCCCCTTTGTGTGAATTGTGAAATATACATATCAACTGTCTTTCTGTTTCATGACAACCTTTTTGGTACTGAGAAATATTGCTATCGTTTTCGATCATTTTAAATCATATAGCTGATTGACTTGGAATTTCATCTTCTTTTTGCCCGAAGAAAATTATCTGTGGTCATCCTGTTTTTAACATTAATTTTCTTATTATTTCTAGTGCAATTGGCTGACGCAGATTGTGATATTCAACAATGGATATGGTCTGTAGCCTCCATGTCACAAATACTCCCAGATTGGTGATGACGTTATAAAGACGTGTTGCTAACATAATTGCCTTTATGAATATATGACATTGCATTGCCTACAAACTTTCTAAACTATATAGTAAGTCATTGACTTGTGTTAGTCACTATTACTTACAACTAGTTCAAATTGTATGCGTTCATTTGCTGTCAATATTAGACTTCCATCTCAGTTTAGGAGTTTCTGTTGTATTAACAATTATGAACTCTATTTAATTGGTTGATCATATTGAGGGAGGTTATACTGAGCCAATTCTTTGCTTTGTAGGTGAAAAAAATGATTAAAAAGAATACAAAAGTGATGAAGAGCTCGACCTCACTTGAGAAGATTTTGTGAATTGCTGCTGAAACATTAGATGTTATAGGAATCAAACATTTTGAAACTTATGCTAGTGCTGGAATCGTAAAACTGATGCACTTGCATTAATTAGAATATTTTGCTTTTATGGTTAATACTAGCTTGTTGGACAAGGATAATTAATTTGGATTATGTGTTTATGAATAGTTTTTTTTTGTAAATTATATAAATTATAGTGTACTATATTGTATATGTAAATATTTATATATAACAGGCGTATGTAATTGTTTTGATTAAGCCGTTGCGATTGGCCACCAAAACCGTTGCAATAGGCCTAATATGTTTCAGAAGACTATGTAAGTCGTTCCAATAGGTTATGCAAACCGTTCCAATAGGTTATGTAAACTATCACAATAGGTAATTCAAACTGATGCAACAGGTTTTGATCGACTGTAAGAAACCGTAGCAATAGAAAAAAACCGTTATAGTAGCGTTATAAACCGTAGCAATATCTTTAATTAGCCGTTGCAATAGCTTATATGACCGTTGCATTAAACCTATGGTAACGGTTATAAGTTGTTGCAATAGACCAACTATATTCGTTGCATTAGAGAGATAAATAACTGTTGCTGTAGATGTGACTATAGCAACGGTTAAGTTAACCGTTACAGAAACCGTTGCTACAGATCTATTGGCATGCGATCTGGTGGAACGGTCTATAAACCGTTGCAATAGAGCTATGGTAACGGTTTGTGTATCTACTGCAATGGATTTCGCTGCGTTGCCATAGACAAATTTTCCAGTAGTGGCGGCACCCAGATGGATGGAATACCGCGAGCTATAGGCCTCCGCTAGAATCAACTCTCGAAGACCATCCATATTGGGCACACAAATCCGCCTCTGCATCCTCATCACTCCATCATCCCCAGTGGTAACATCTTGAGCATCACCACGCCGAACTCTGTCCTGAAGAACAATTAAATGAGGATTATCAAACTGCCGCTCCCTGATGTGATCAAATAGAGAAGACCGGAAAACCATACAGGCCAAAACCCGACTAGGCTCTGAAAGATCCAATCTAACGAACTGCCTGGCCAAGGCTTGAACATCCGTAGCCATAGGCCCCTCTGAGGCTGGTAGATATGCCAAACTCCCCAAACTCCCCGCCCGGCAACTCAAGGCATCGGCAACCATATTGGCCTTGTCTGGGTGATAAAGAATAGTGATATCCTAATCCTTTAACAACTCTAACCATCTCTTCTGACGCATATTCAAGTCCTTCTACTTAAGCAAGTGCTGCAAACTCCGATGATCGGTGTAAATCTCACAAGGAACCCCATACAAATAATGACGTCAGATTTTCAAGGCGTGAACAATGACAGCTAATTCAAGATCGTGTACATGGCAGTTCTTTTCATGCACATTCAACTGTCGGGACGCGTAAGCGATCACCCTATCGTCTTGCATCAATACCGCTCCAAGTCCAACCCGTGAGGCATCATAATAAACTGTATAGGACACCGAACCAGTAGGCAACATCAAGATTTTGAATACAACCTCCTTTCCTTTAGAGTCTGAAGCACTACCCTCAGGTGCTGCTCATGCTCTTCTCTACTCCGGGAATATACCAAAATATCATCAATAAAAACAATCAAAAATGTATCAAGATATGGCGTGAATATGCTGTGCATCAAGTGGATGAAAGGTGCTGGGGCTTAGTCATCCCGAAAGACATAACGAGGAACTCGTAATGACCATACCGAGTCCTGAAGGCAGTCTTCGGGATATCTGGCTCCCGAATCTTTAACTGAAGGTAACTGAAGCGCAAATCAATCTTGGAGAACACCTGTGCACCCTGAAGTTGATCAAACAAGCCATTAATATGAGGCAAATGATACCGGTTCTTCACTGTAGATTTGTTCAACTAGAGATAGTCAATGCACATACGCATAGAACCGTCATTCTTCTTCACAAACAACACAAAAGCACCTCAAGGCGAAACACTGGGTCGAATGAAACCCTTACCCAACAACTCTTGTAACTGATCCATCAACCCCTCCAACTCAGGAGGATCCATGCGATATGGGGGAATGGAAATGGGCTGAGTGCTCGACAATAAATCAATGCCAAAATTGATATCTCTATCGGGCGGCATGCCCGGAAGATCAGCTCGAAACTCATCGGAGAAATCTCGTACCACTAGGACTGAATCAATAGAAGGGATATCAACACTGACATCCCTCACATAAGCTAGATAAGCAGCACACCCCTTCTCAACCATATGTTGAGCTTTAAGGAAAGAAATAACCCAGCTGGGGGTGTGATCTAGGGTACCATTCCACTTAATACGTGGAATGCCTGGCATAGCTAGCATCACGGTCTTGGCGTGACAATCAAGAATAGCATGATGGGGTGACAACCAGTCCATGCCTAGAATAATATCGAAGTCAACCATACCGAGCAACAAAAGATCATCCCTGGTCTCAAAACCCAAATAGTGACCAAACACGACCGTTACACACGGTCCATAACCAGAGAATCTCCCACATGAGTAGAAACATAAATGGGGGCACACAAAGAATCTCGAGGCACACCCAGATGTGAAGCAAAATAAGAGCACACATATGAAAAAGTAGAATCAGGATCGAATAGAATCGATGCACTTTAATAGCAAACCATGACAATACCCGTAATGACAAAATCAGAGGCAACAATCTTGGTACAGGTAGGTGGGGTGGAAACAGGGGCTGTAACAATAGCTTGAGGACTCTGCGGGGCACGCTGTGGCTGAGAAGTCTGTGGAGGTGCACTCCTCCCAAGTCTAGGGCATTCCCTCACCATATGATGGGTGTCTCCACACTCGAAACAAACTCTGGGAAGGTGCGTCAGTGGGAAGTGCATGATGCAGGTGCTCCAAGACCGCTGAACACCTGAAACTCTGTGGGAACTCTGAGATGCAAAATGAGATGGCTGACTCACAAAACCTATACCATGTCACACCCTACCTCCGAAATAAAGACCAGTATACCTCCCCGGTCAGCGAGGTCTAATCATTCCTCGATACTCTCCCTCCTGAACCCACCCGTCCTCTGCTCGGCGAGAGGTCCTCACTACCCGCTGAACTGGGACCACAGGCTGGGTCGCCACTGCACCTAGAACCTGATGAATGGGGGCTCATTGATCTGGAGTGGGGGCGGTAGGAGTCTGGGTCCCTCCCCGGATATGTGTAGTAGTAGGTACAACCTGAATCAATCCGGCCTGAATCAATGTACCAAACATGCTCAGGAACTGTGCCAAAGTCTCCTGAAGGGCTGAAGTAGTAGTAGTTGTAGGTGCGTCAGGTGTTTGAGCTCCGGCTGGATCTATTGGTGGTACCTCGGCGGCAGCTTGCGCAGGTGCTCTCACTGTACCACGTGCGCATCCTCGGCCTCTACCCTGACCCCGGCCTCTAACGGCTACAGTAGGGGGCGCGGGTGCCTGATCATCTCGAGTAGCACGCGTCCTCACCATCTATGAGAGAATGGAAGATAGAAGATTAAATTTGTGTCAAAATATCGGACGACAAGGAATTCAAAAGAAATGAATATTTTTCTTAAACCGTTACATAGCCTTTCGTAGATAAATACAAACGTCTTTGTACCGATCAGTGAGACTTTAATAAACCGGCCTGTGTCCCGTGACTCCTATGAACCTAGAGCTCTGGTACCAACTTGTCACTACCCTAGTTCACCAATTATGAACCTGTCATGCCGGCACCCAATCTTCGTGACTAGGTAAGCCTAACACATTACAGAAGTTTAACAACCTTTACAAATCCATAAAACTAATACTGAATAACATAAATAAAATGTATAAAGTGCCGCTTGGCACATACACTTCAACCCGAAATACTGAAACAACCTCCAAGACCCGGAAACTCACGAGCAAACACAAGCTAAAGAACATAAACTATGGCTATATCATCCTGAAACGTCTATACAAGAAATGAAACTACTATCTATGAGGAAGAGTAGAAGGAGACTCTTCGGATCTACGGACACGGCAGATGCATACCTCAAGTCTCCAAATGTAGCTCTGAACTCACTAATAGAATGCTCCAACAGCAGTACCTAGATCTGCACAACAAAAGTGTGCAGAAGAGTAGCATGAGTACACCACAGCGGTACTCAGTAAGTGCCAAGCCTAACCTCGATGGAGTAGTGATGAGGAAGGCCAGGGACCTACTGAGAATAAGCATAATAAAAATATCGAACAGTGTAAAACAGGAAAAAATCTAAAATGACAGCAAAATAAGATAGAAACTACAAGTCATTGACAATTAAGCTAAACAAGGAAAATAACATAACAAGTATTTCTCGACTATCCATTGGACCTCCCGGGAGATGAACCCGTAGTCCATCATATTAGTAACAAAAGGATCTCCGAGAATTAAACCCGTAGTCTAGTTATATCAATAGCACAAGATCTCCGAGAATTGAACCCGCAGTCCATTTATATCAGTAGTACAGGATCTCCGGGAATTGAATCCGCAGTCCATTTATATAAGTAACC
Organism: Nicotiana noctiflora; assembly: GCA_032618575.1. Taxonomy (NCBI): domain Eukaryota; kingdom Viridiplantae; phylum Streptophyta; class Magnoliopsida; order Solanales; family Solanaceae; genus Nicotiana; species Nicotiana noctiflora. The sequence goes on along the minus strand of JASVEL010013695.1, from coordinate 49,294 downwards.
AAGATCTTCGGGAATTGAACTCACAGTCCAAGATCTCAGAGAATTGAGCTTGCAGTCCATTTATATCAGTAACCAGGATCTCCGAGAATTGAACCCGTAGTCCATTTATATAAATAACCAGGATCTCCAGGAATTGAACCTGCAGTCAATTTATATCAGTATGGGAATTGAACCTGCATTCCATTTATATCAGTAACCACGATCTCCGAGAATTGAACCCGCAGTTCATTTATATTAGTAACCAGGATCTCCAAGAATTAAACCCGCAGTCCATTTATATCAGTAACCAGGATCTCCGAGAATTGAACCCGCAGTCCATTTATATCATTAACTAGGATCTCCAGAAATTGAACCTGCAGTCCATTATATTAGTAACAAGGATCTCCGAGAATTAAACACACAGTCCACAATGCAAAACACAACCAAAAACAAGGAAATATACTCAGAGAATGGAATACACAACTACAACCAATAGTTAAGTCCTAACCCAACATGTTCCACCTAATTTCAATTAAGGCAATTAAGAAAATAGACAGTTAATTCTATCTAGTCATACTCATCTAACTAGCACAGGATAAATCTTGCATTTAAATCAGTTAAATAACAGAGAAAACACAGTTTGAACAATTCAAGCAAAATGGATTTTCAACAATTTGCACAAGCACACGCTCGTCACCTTGCGTACAAAGCATTTAAATTAACACATAAGATATCCTAAGGGAAGAAATTCTCCACACAAGGTTAGACAAGCCACTTACCTCGAACCGGTACAAAACCATTAAGAAACAATGCCCTTGCCACGAGTATCCGACTCCGAGTGGCACAAATCTATTCAAACCAATTACATATTATAAATAACATCGCAAGTGACTAATTACACTGTTAAAATTGAAGCTAAGGTGCGAAAATGGGTAAAATGACCAAAATGCCTCTCCAGCCAACGTCTCGGAATCAAAATATTTTTATATTTTCAGAACCCTCGTACTCTCACGAGTCTAACCATATAAATATTTTCCAAATTGGAGGTCAAATGCCCCCTCAAATCATCAAAATTAGGTCTAAGGATTTTACCCCAAGTTTCATTCAAAATCATAAGTTAAAGGTTGAATTCGAGATTAGATTAGTGGGTATTAATCTTAAGAGAGTGAGGAATCGTTACCCAATAGTTGCCTCTAAAAATCCCTCGAAAAATCTCCAGCTCTCTTGTTTGAGTTTTTGTAAATATGGTAGAACCCTTGTTTTTGAAATGTTATATTCTGCTCAGGCATTTAAACCATCGCGAACGTGGGCGCACTCACTCGTTCGCGAAGAAGAAAAATATAGGTGTATAAATTAGGCCTACGCGATCGCGAAGGCAGAGAAACGAATGCGAAGGCCTGGGGTCTTTGGCCTACGCGAATGCGGGAACAGGGGATGCGAACGCGATGAGTAATGAGGTGAGGCCAAGAGAACGCGACGGGGGGATTGCGAACGCGAAGAAGAAATTGGGCACCTTCTAGATATGAACTACGTGAACGCGTACTTGGGGACCCGAACGTGATGCGGAGGAAAATAATGCATCGCGAATGCGATTCCTTCTACGTTAACGCGTAGAAGGATATCAGACCTGCAATTTTATGTTATGAATTTTAACTTCAAATTGCTCCGTTGAGCATCTGAAACACATCCGAGGCCTCCGGGACCTCAACCAAACCTATAAACATGACCCATATCATCATTCAAACTTGCTCAAATCCTTAAACCACCTAAAACAATGCCGAAAATATGAATTAATCAAAGATTCAAGCCTATGAACTTCAAATTCTAACCAAACACACTTTCGATCAAAAACCTATCCAAAACTTGTCCGAATGACCTAAAATTTTGCACGCACATCCAAAATGACATGACGAAGCTACAAAAACTTCTGGAATCCCAAAATGACCATCATATCAAAAATTCACTATCAGACCGGAACTTCAAAAACTTTAAACTTCGGCATTTCAAGCCTAAATGAGCTACGGACCTCCAAATTATATTCCGAACGCGCTACCAATTCCGTAATCATCTAATGGAGCTAACGGAACATCAAATTTCCATTCCGAGGTCATTTTCACACTGTTCCGAATACAGACCATTTTTCAACTCTTTAGCTCTCATTTAGGGACTAAGTGTCCCAAAACACTCCGATTCCTAGAACTGAACATCCCGACAAAACAAAATAGCAGAAATGAACTTAGGGAAAGCAGTTAATGAAGGATCGGGGCATAAATTCTAAAAACGACAACCGGGTCGTTACAAAATTTGTCACCTCTAAGAAGGGTACTTGCATAGCATAAACAACCAAACACTCTCAAATGATCTATGCGTGGTTGCTTGCCATACAATGGTTCACAAGGAGATATTTTGTTCAAAACCTATGTGGGTATCTTGTTGATGAGATACACTGCTATTTTACTACCTTCTCCCCAAAATCCGATTGGACATTACTTTGAAGCTTGAGTGCTCTAGCCATATCAAGGATATGCCTATATTTTCTTTCCACCACTCCATTCTGATGTGGAGTGTATGGACAACTGCTTTGATGAATAATTCCAAGTGCTTTAAACAAGTGACTACACTGACTGTTAATTTTTGTACCATTATTTGTTCCTAATGTCTTGACCATCGCACCAAACTAATTTTTTACTAGAGAAAGAAAGTCTTTCAACACAACAAAAACTTCACATTTGGACCTTAACAAACAGGTCCAAGTATATCTATTATAGTTATCAACTAGAGTAACAAAATATTAGTTTCCATCATAAGTTCTTACCTTGTAAGGACCCCATACATCAGCATGCACTAATTGAAACACACAGTTTTAACTACTATTACTTATGGGAAAACTCAGCTGCTTTATTTAGCTAAAAGGCAAATTTGACATTCCTTTTGATCTCCACCCTTACTTTTTTCTTCAAATCTGGCAAATGCTGCATAGCATGTGTGGAGGAATGTCCTATCCTTTTATGCCACAATGTGGTTGTTACTCTTTATCTATGAAATAAACCAGCAACAACTATATCTTCTTTACTAAGTATGTAAAGTCCACTATCTTCTCTATCAATTCCCAGTACCTTGTCACTGTATAGTCCCTGAAATACATAAAAATCAGGGAAAAAGCATGCAGAGCAACATAGGTACTTAGTCAACCTGGATACTGAGAGTAAGTTAAACTTAAAGTTTGGCACATATAACACATTCTTGATTTTCTGATTCCCTAAGATTGTAGCATCTTTAGCATGTGTGATTTCAGATCTATCTCCTGTAGGTATTTGTACTCCAAACTATTTTATCCTTATACATGTTTAATAAAATCCAATACAGTCTTGCAAAATGTTATATGGTGTGATGCACCTGAGTCTATTATCTAACCATATACATGAACATTAGATACATTAGATATCAATGACATAATACCTTCCATGTTTGAAGATCCAGTCAACTCTAATGGCCCTGTACTCCGTTCTTCTGCTGAAGTTTTCTCCAACAGGCTTATCAATTGTTTGTACTGTTCTGATGTAAGATAGTTCCCCTGTGACTGGTTTTTGGCTTCAACACATGTATCTGTATTAGCATTGTTAGCAAAAGGTTTATATGTACCTAGTTGTCCCTTCTTCTTGCTCTTGAAATCTGGAGGATAGCCTATTATTTTGTAACAATTTTCCTTCCAATAGCCTTTATAACCACAATGCTCGCAAATCTACCCTAGCTTCTTGCCTTTGGTCATCTGATCCCTTCCTGCTAACATTGTTAGTGATTTCTTATTTATTTTTACAAAACCTAGTGTTCTCTAAATTTCTTCCTGTACAACAACAATATACGCTTGATTAACTAACAAAAGTGGTTTTTTCTATAGTATATTGCTCCTTACTTAACTATAACTCTCATTGAGTCCCATGAGAACCTGCATCAATCTTTGCCTCAGTAGATGTTCCACATAAGGCCTAGATTCTTCACAGTCACAAGAAGGTAATGGGGCCAAAATGTCTATCTCATCCCACAGATCTTTTATTTTTGAGAAGTATGATGTAACTGCCTCAGTTCCTTGGTTTAGGCTTACAATTTCAGCCCAAAGTTGATAGATTCTAGTCAAATCATCCCTGTCAAACCTTTCTTTGAACTCATCCCACACTTTCTTCACACTTGAAGCATTCATGATGCTAGGCACCAACGCACTTGCTACAGTGTTGCTCAACCAGGAAACTACAACAGCATTACATCTCTCCCACAGTGTTTTCAATTCTCCTTTTGTACGATTTCTTTACACACTTACCTTCTACAAACCCTAACTTGTTCTTTACTAATAGTGCAACCCTCATTGCTCTACTCCATAGGGCATGGTTTTCCGGCCTTGTGAGCTTCAACGAGATCAATGTTATGCCAGGTACAATTTAATCTCGACGAAATAGTGGGTGATTGTGAGGTAGTTGTGCAATTTCATCTGTCGCCATAGCTGAGCTTCAACAATTCCACAATTTCTAAAAATTCTGCAACTTCAATCACTTTGATCTATGCAATTATAGCAATTGAGGCTCTGATACCATGTTAATTTTTTGAATCTTTACTATGTGATCTTAGATTGATAACATGTAATCGAATCCAGAGAGAGCTATGAAGGATCTAGATGAAGAAAATGAGGAGAAGAGAAAATTATTTTTGCTTCTGTTAAAGAAGAAGAAAGAGTACAACTAATTTTTGGAGAGGCGCTATTAATTTAACAAAAACAACGTGCCTTTTTAAACGTTCTAACATTATGACCCTAAACTTTCTTTCTTTACATTTAGGTCCATCTATTAGTTTTCTAACTAACTAACCACTAACTCTAATTAGTGTTGTTGAGAAAGTTGGATACCTCTCCTTATATATATATATATATTCACATCCTTTTCGTGTGCAGGTATCTCTACTCTATGGGAGTTGCTCATTTTATAATAGAGCTACTATACGGTTCCACTCCATCATGAAACACCTTCTAATTCATCTTCAATCTAAGACACTTTGGCCGTGGTTAACATCCAAATATCTTATCATATCATTTGGATAAGGTTAATAGATAAAAAAGTCAATCTTTAGAAAGATGGGCATCAAACCGATGCATCTTTGACTTCTTTATCTGTTAGACATAGTAAAATAATAAAGAAAATGATCTCCTCACTGCCTCAATGATCCACATAGTTGGTTTTGCAGTTATCTATTTTGTGCCACAAATCTTAGTGTCTTGGTGGTAGACACGGCGCTAGTGACTCAATTGCAAAACTACAGGGGTATAATTCAGAATTATTGTTTTCTTGAGGCTAACATGGAATATTAGAAGGTACAGGTTAAGTCTCTCAACAAAGTTTATTCCATTCAATTCACTGCTCTGAGTTCCCTTCTCTTCGTCTTTAAGATCCTATTTTCAGCATCAACACTTACTATTATACTAAAGACTTCCATGTTTTTGACAAACTTGGATATATAGCTTAGTGCATTTATCAGAGGAACTTCATGTACGTGCTGAGTATTTGATTTTGATGAAATAACCAATAAGGTTCTTTTCCATGAATAACATCTTCCTAGCAATTCCTAGTTGTAGTTGCAGCATGAAGAACAGTAGCCTAATGCTTCAGAGTGTTACATTTTTGTTAATGCTGCTTCTAATTTTTACCTTGGTTTTACTATTACCCTATGTTGCCTGAACTCTCCGAAAATATAAGTGGGTACAAATCAGATCCTTCAAAAATAATGCATTTGATCACGATATAGCTATTACCCTTTCCCTTGAAAATGGAAGGGTGATGTGTTTTTTTGGGCTTTTTCTTTTTGAACTTTCCTTTTACCTTATATCAAGTAGATTGGAGATTTGCATCTATATCCAGTTTTTGGGTTACCTTTTAATTTATCATTGCAAGCGTATCCACTTTTCGTGTAACTTCAGGCATACATGCATGAAGTAGCAAAGATTTATGTCTAAAGTTTGAACTTCAGAATTTTTGCCGGAAGTTTGGCCTGACTTGCAAAGGAAATCATGTAAACTTCAGTTCGTAAGTAAGGGTAAACTTCAGTTTAATTGTTTATGTCAGAAGCTTGGACTTGGGAATATTTTGCCTGAAGTGTAGCCTTATCAAAGAAAAACTTCAGATATTTTTGCCTAAAGTTTGGCCAAACTTGCCAAGGCAATCACGCAAACTTTAAAATAATTTCCTCGAAGTGTGGCCTTATCAAAGAAACACTTGAGAAATACTTTAGCTCAACCAGGTCCTTCATTTTAAACACTTGATGCAAGCGATTTTTTCTTTCTTCAATCAATTTCAAACTATCACATGTTATCAAAATATCATCAACATATCCTGAAACCATACCCTCAGAAGTCTTCTTCATAAATAAAGAGTGATCAAACTGACTTTGTTTAAAGTCAGATTTTATTAGGGCTTCAGTTAGTTTTGCAAACATAGGATTTTATTAACAGAAAGATGTTTTTTAGATACTTAGGCATTCTTTTGGACTCAAAAAAAAAAAACTAACTATTGCTCATTACTTGCCTCTAATTGAGAAGATAACAACAAATGTTACCTGTTGGTCAGAAAAGCTATTATCCTATGTATGAAGGTGTCAATTGATAAAGGTAGTCATATTTGGTATACAGACTTACTGAGCTCAGGTGTTCATTATCCACAAAAAGGTGCTAAAAATGATTAAAATATATGCAGGACATTTTTATGGACATGCAGTGTAGCTATCTCAAAGAAGGCACTAGTTGCTTGGGAGAATGTATGCAAACCTGTAGCAGCTGGGGGCCTAAACATACAGGATATCAAAGTATGGAACAAAGCAGCAACTACTAAGCACTTATGGAATCTAACTAGAAAGGACTGCCTATGGATTCGTCTATATAAAGAAGAAGGATCTGGACACATTTCCTACTCCTAATACAGCAGCTTGGGTGATAAGGAAGATACTAGATAACATGAAAGTGGTTATGAGGCATCAACAAATCCAAGGGACCATGCATGAAAGGCTAAAGAGTATGTGTAATAATGGAAAGTTTCAAATCAAGCAGGTGTATTTGAAGTTGGTCCACCAGAATATTGCAAAGTGGAATAGAAGGGCTTAATATTGTATACAAGTGTACAACTAGGTATAGATTCATCCTGTGGCTTGCAGTGGAGAAGTGGCTAGCCACAGTGGATAGATTGCTGAAGATTGATATTACTGTGCCAACAGATTGTATGTTCTGTAGGTATAGTATAGAGACATTCAACCACCTATATTTTGAGTGTCCAATAACAAAGAGTTTGTGGACTAAACTATGCCTATGGCTGGGACATAAAAGAAATATAGGAGACTGTGTATGTGAATTGAAATGGATCAGCAAGAAGACAAAAAGTAGGGCATGTATCAATGGCATCAGATGTTGTATTTTTGCCATGACAATTGCATTGATATGGAGAGAAAGGAACAAAGGCATATTTGAAGATGGCCAATATGATGAACACCAAATCTGCAAGGAAATAGTGCTGCATATACACAGGGGCGTACACAGAAATTTTTGTAAGTGGTGTTGGAAATTATAAAAGAATTAAATTTGCAAAAGAAAAATGTGCTAGTTGAGGTTTGAACCTTTGACCTCTTAGAGAAAAATCAAGCACATCCAATACACCAAGCCACAATTTACGTCAACTAGTGTCATTTTTTCCTAATTATCTATTTTCGTACAGTATTAATACATATATTTAGTAAAATTTTCCGACGAAGCGGTGTCGCGTGACACCGCTTCGATAACCATAAATCCGCCCCTGCATATACATGTTCGACGACAGTATAACATGAAATAGAGAGAGTTGCTGCAGAAACTGGATTGAATTCCGTGAAAGACAAATGTATAGATAGGAATGGAAAGGTATGGATAAGAAATATAGTGTCTGTATTGGTAGTTATAGTTAGATAGATACTTTGATTACCATGTCATAATATAAGTGATGTAAAGGGATATTAGCGAGTAAAAATTACTACAAGGAACCAACTTGTAATATTTTTGAGTATCAATAGAATATAATTTTAACTCAATTAGTCTGAAATTCTTTAATTTGTAATGCAAACTTCAGGACAAAATCAGCTTATTATATTTAAATTTCAGATAGTGCAAGTTTTAAACAATTGTGAAACATTCCACATCAGTAAAGTCAAGATAAGACGAAGGCTTTATATAAACTTACATCACTAAGTTTCATACAACGAGCTATGACGATCTTGACAACTACAAATTACCTTTGGACAACTAGTGTTTCTGCTGAAGGTCTAATCTATGATATAGATTAGTAACAATACAAATATCTCTGCAAGCGATAAATCCTACCAAAGCAATATTTAGGTCCTAAATCTAAGTTTTTGTATAGACATATCTATTATTTGACGACAATTCAGTCATCAAAAAGAAGCAAGAAGGGTAAAAGGTTAGACAGAGAGAAAAGATGAAGAAGAGGAAAAGAAGAGGAGGAAGAAATGAGCTCATAGGTCAGGAGTAAGAAGAAGAAGCGTTTGAAGAAAAGGAGGCGGGTGAAAGTTGTCAAAATTAGGATATAGGTTAAATAATTTTAAAAATATAAGTATAAGTTAAATAGGAGCGATCAAATAGGACGTCCCGTAATATTTACTAAGTAGATGGAAGCATTTTTCTTGTTTGCGCGTAAAATGAAATTGCACCTTTTGTTTGGTTGAATTGTTTCGTGATCTATGAAGTCACGTTTGCCTAGTGGAGTACATGAGCATACAAATTTTGAGTTCATAAATGGATTTTGGTTCTACATAACTATAGTAATGTCTAAGAAAACATGATAGTATTTTATAGTTTAGGTGGACCTACTCTAACCTAAGACTGTGTTGTGGGCCGATCTTGGACCGGGACCGGACCGGGACCGCGTGCCTGGCGGTCCTAGCGGTCCTGGCGGGCCGGTCTTACCGTGCCGTGCTCCAGGTGGTCTTTAAGCCCGTGATGGGTCGGTCCAACCCATTAAGACCGCGAGACCGGGACCGGCTAGCGGTTCTAGGCCGGTCTTAGCGGGCCTGGCGGGCCACTAGCGATCCTAACGGTAAGAATTAAAATATATTTTTTTTTTAAAAAAAAGGGCCCAACGGGCAGATTTAACAAGTAGCCGTTGGAGCCTCAAAAATAGCCGTTTTGGCTTTAAAAATTAGCCAAATGGTCCCCCAACTTTAATATAACCTCAAACTTTATATAATTACACTTTTTCCCAATTCTCAACTATAAATACCCCCCATTCTTTCATTTTAACTCACCAATTCATCAATCTATCTCAATCTCTCTCAATTGCTTATATTATTATTCCAATTTTGTGAAATTTTGTGATGTTGGTGAATTGAAGTATTCAAGTCTTCAAGTCTTCAACAATTTGTAATTTTCAATTTTGAAGAAGTTGTTCGTCAATTCGGTAAAGTCGTTCCAACTCTTAATTTTTAAGAATATATTTTGTGTGATTTTGTTTGCATAATTATAATTAAAATGGCATTTTCATTGAAAAAATGATTAGTGCTAAGGGAAAAGCTAAAATGGGTGAAAGTAGTCGTCAACCAAACCTTCCCCCTCGGTTCCCCGACCTACCCGTCCTAATGGTCCAATTATTCTTGATAGTGATAATCCGTGTTTTCAATTTAGCGATACTGAATTTTGTCATAATATTTCATGAGAAAATCAACTAGATAATGAAATTATGACTGCTCTTTATCATAATTTACAAGTTCATAGGCAATTGGATTTTGATGAAACCCAACAGGATTTTGATGAAACTCAACAGGATGTAGATGAAACCCAACCGGATTTAGATGACACACCTACTAGTCCGGCTAATAACCCAACTGAACTACAACACCCACCTGTACAAACACCTACTTTTAATAGGCAACCTTCTAAACGCCAAGAAACCTCATTAGTTTGGCAATTTTTTACTCAACTAAGAGATCAAAATAAGGCTCAATATAAAAATTGTAAAAATTTTTTGGTGCATAGATATATTGGAGACCGTAGTGGCACAGGTACTTTGACTAGGCACATACAAACACACCCTACTAAAAAAGCTAAATATAACAGATTAAAAGCATAGCTAGAGGGGACAAGTGTAGAAAAAGCGGGTAACCCTAGTGCAGGTACTCATCTAGTTCAACCTGGAATTAACATTGTCACCGCCAACAGAACCTCCTCCAAATCTTGAAGGATTTATGAGATTTGTTAGAGATATGTAGATTGTGTTGTAAATTGTACTTTGACACATCTTATTTAGTTTTTTTCCTTTTAATGGTGGTATTAATACCTTGTTGTGCTCATTCCATTGGGGGGGGGGGAGAAGACTAATAAAGATATGTCATTTTTAGTAATAAAAATTAGAGATAATGCATAAATAACCCATCAAACTTGTCATGAAAAGTCATTTACACACCTTAAGTTTACGAGTGTCCTAACACCCCACGATAGTTGAAAGTATTGTATTTATTTACTCCCTCTCACAACCTGGTGAGCTGTGCGTGTTTGACAAACTAAATGAGCGCGTCATTTTTGTTTAAATCGTTGAAAAAAAAAGTTAATTGTTTAATGTTATTATAACATAACCAACGGTAAAATATCATCTTCCCCAAATATTTACCAAAACCCATTGAAGAACCCTAATTTCTTCTTCTTCTTCTTCTAATTTCTGTCGAAATCCATTGAAGTCCCTTTTGAAGTTTCAATATTTGAAGGCAAAGATTATCGTTTCTACTTCCTAAGAACCCTAAATCATTTCTTTTAGTACTGTTATGATTTTGTCCTAAAATTGTTATGACTTAGCCCTAAATCCTTTGTTTTGATCCGATTTTTGAAAGCAATTGTAAATTAATTGACTTTGATGTTATCTTGTTGTGTTGTAGTTGTTCCAATGCCTTCAAAAGGATTGAATTTGACAAGGCTTTGCACGGAAGAGGAAGAAAATGAGTCAAACGGAGAAATTCGATGCAACCATGGCTATGTGTTGCCTTTGTTAACAACTTGGACCCCTCGGAACCCGGGAAGAAGATATTGGGTTTGTCCATACTATGGGGTAAATGATTCGTAAGTTTGTTTCTCTAATTGAGTTGTGATAAATTATTATTCATTAATTTTCTTTTGTTAATCATCTTAGGGTCCTCGTTCTTGTGACTTTTGGCTTTGGAAGGATTCTGAAATTGATCCTAGATCCAAATTTGTTATTCCAAAGTTGCTTGAAAAATTGGGTGAACTTGAAAATCTTGCCAAGTCGAGGACTACTTTAAAGGTTGAAAATAGCATAGAAGATGACAAGATGAAGATGATTGAGGTTCAGTTGGTGAAATTGCAAGATGATATGGAGAAAATGAAAGAGAAGGAAAAGAAGTGGAAGAGTCAATTAGCTAAGTCAAAGAGTAGGGAAAATGTATTGTGGTTCATTATATTGGGGATGTGTATTATTCTTGTTGCTTGTGGGTATCCAGGAATCTCATTGAAAGAAGATGCAAATATGTTGCCATTGTGAAGCTAGTTTAGTTATCTCACTATGAAAGTAGTTGTTGGTTCATCTTTTAATTTGTATGTTTACAATGGAACTCTCACTTTTGTAGTTCTTGCTTATCAATGGAACTCTCAAGATGTATTTGTAGTTCTTGATTATCAATTGTTGTTTCAATACACCAAACGAGTCCAAAACTATTTAAGATAACTGTATGAACTGCAAACACAATTCCAGCAACTTAATTGTATTCCAGCCGAATTTAATTGTATTCTAGTAACAAAACTATATCAGCAGCAAAACATAACTGTATGAACTGCAAAATGTAGTATTCCAGAACTGAATTGTAGTTTGTTACAAAACTGTTTCAGCAGCAAAAAAGAATTCCATCTATAGCTACCTACATTAATACCTACATTAACTAGTCAACATACAGAATTGCATTCTATAACTACTTCAATCGATTGCAATTCAGTTTTCAAACTGTATCAAATCTTCATCAGCTGGGTTGATTTGCAGTGGTGCTTTCCTGGCTCAACTTAGCAGCCCTACACCTTGTTTCAATGATCTTCTTGCCTCTCAATTGATGGAGCTGCCTAGTTGTCATAGCTTCTTTACCCTTCCACTTAACACCTCTTGTTGGTCGATGGCCTAGATCTCCAGTTACTTCTGCCGAGGACCTCACATCTCTAAACTTTGTAGATGACATTCCAGGCTGCCATAAACCAACTGAAAATCAGACAACTCCAATAACCTAAATATGATAGCTTGTATTGGACTTACATTTTGAATTTTGAAGCCACTTTGAGTGTGTAAAACACCCATCCCAACCATCCTTGTAGTACAAACATCCTACATGAAACAAAGAAAATTAAAAATCTGATATTACTTTAAAAAGACAAACAAGACATTAAAGGGAAGAACTTCACCTTTTCTTTAGCACCTTTTGGCCTTCCCCTTCCTCTTCCAGTGCTTTGCTTTGGTAGCTTTGAACTACCAACACTTGAAGGAACAGAACTTGATGGAGCAGCAGTATTACTTCCAGCAGCCTTTGCACATCCCCTCTTGTTATGACCCTTGTTATGACAATTGCTACATGTCATTTCCACTCCACCTTTGGACAATTTCCCTGTCTTATTTTCACCAGGCTCTTTTCTTCTAACCTTCTTTGGCCTTCCAGGCATCTTCTTGACAGTAGGTGGTATAACAGGTGGGTTTTGTGACTCTGGCCACATATTCATACCCAAGACAGGCTGAAGATAGTAGCTATATGTTTTCATGTAAGTTTCATTACTGTACCAATGAGAAATATAGTTCATAGGCTCCAGATTTTTAAAATGCAAGGCAACAATTGCATGAGCACATGGTATGCCTTTTAACATCCAAGCTCTGCAGGTGCAAGTTTGCCTATTGATGTCCACCAAATGCTTCACTTCACTAGTACCTACTCCTTGCTTCACTTCAAAACCATACTCACCATTCCAGAAAATGTTACATTTCATTGACCTTTCAGTGTTATCTTCCAAGACTTTCATTGCCATTGGTGAAAATGAACTAATCCAAGTGTTTCCAAACTGTCTTAACTGACCTATTCTATTCATCATCTTCACCCTGATTTCTTCCAGCATTGTCACTATTGTCTTCTGCCTTGCTGCCAAAATCCAAGCATTGAAACTTTCTGCCATATTGTTGTCAACACTATCAGACTTGCAGAAAGTGTTGAAATACACCTTACTCCATCTTTCAATGTTGTAGTACAACAGTTCATCAACTATGTTAGACCCCAATTTCTTCATGTCATCTAGATTTTTTTTCAATTCCCACTCATAGGTAGACCTTGCACACCTCCAGAAGCAGTTCCTTCTCTCTATGCCCCTCCATTTCTTAGACCGGTTAGCTAGGATGTGCCTTGCACACATCCTATGCTCAGAATTTGGAAGTAGGTCTGCTATAGCAATTTCAAGCCCCTGCAAAATTAAAAATGGCAGAAAAAACAGAAACAGTAAGAGAAAGATTGACAGCATTAGTAGAAACAGTAGGAGAAAAACAGTAGGATTACCTTTTGCATGTCTGTTATTATGGTCAGATTTGTACCATCTCCAAGCTGAAGATCACTCTTCAAAATGCTAACAAACCACCTCCAAGTGTGCATATTTTCAATCTCAACAACAACCCAAGCAAGTGGAAGCATTTGATTATTTCCATCTTTGCAAACTGCTACAAGTAGTTGGCCTCTACAAACCCCTTTTAAAAAACACCCATCCAGTCCAATGCATGGCCTACAACCAGCTAGGTATGACTTCTTAATTGCATCAAAACAAATGTAGAACCCAACAAACATTTTCTTCCCACCTTCAAAAGTCTCCTCACTAAGTTTCACTACACAAGTACTACCGGGATTAGATCTAAGCAACTCATCCCTATAATCTAAAATCCTCCCATACTCCAATTTATGATCACCCATTATCTCTTTCAACACAAGATTTTTTGCCCTCCTACAAACTGTCCTCCCAACATATAATCCTAATTTCTTTCTAATCAGCTCTTGAAACTCATTTATTCTAATGTTAGGTTGTTCTTTTATCCTCTCATTGAACCTTTTAGCCAAGAACTTTGAATTACATAACTTGTTTCCGTTAGTAGGGTCACATTTGTGAATTGGATTGTAGTTCTTGACTACAAAATCCTTAGTCCTTGAATCATAACTAGCACATAGAAGCCAAGGACAGGATGCCTTCTTGCACTTAACCCTCACCCTTGTAGGTTCATTTACATACTTTTCTATAGAAACCTTTTTTGAACAACATATTTAGTTACAGCTTCTCTGAATTCTTCCACACTTGCAAATGCAAGTCCTGTTTCCCAAACTATCTTCTTGCAAGTCTTGTCAAATATTACTCTTCTTGTAGTCTTTCTTCTTCTAGCTTTAACTTTCTGTTGCACCTCCCCTTCTTTTTCATCATCAGCATCATCTGGATCTGTCTCAAAACTAGCAGCTTCATCCGAGGGATAATAAGGCTCATCACCACCTATCTTACCTTCTAAAGTCTTCTTCTTCCTAGATGCATATTCATCATACCCCACATCTGGCCCTCTCTTACCTAGTTTAACATGTTCTTGTTCAGGAGCACTTTCTTTCCTCTTTCTCCTCTCTACAGTCCTACTTTCTGCCCTAAAAGCCCTGTATTCCTCATGTATATCACTGCCATAATCAGCTGCTCCTTCTTCAGACAACTCATCATGCTCTGAATCTAAGCTATTATCAATGCTACTAGAGTTTGATTCAGAAGATGAGTTTGAGCTATCATCTGTAGTAACGGCATTGGATGCCTTTTCACTAGTTCCCAAACCCTCACAGCCACCCACATCTTGACCAGATTTCTTTTCAAAAGTAACATTACTATCATCCACAACTTGGCTGACATATTCTAATAGGGGGGGGGGTCCACTATAGGTTCTTCAACCATGTGCTCTACATAAACCTCCAAAATATCCCCATTTTTTAAGTAATCACAAATGCCCATAAGGTCCCTATCAACTTTAGTTACTACCAAAGCAGGACAATTAGGTGGTCTAACATAAATAACAGCAGAAGAAGCATTGTAACCAAATTCTTTGACATAACCTAAAAACTCAAAATAAGAGAACCTATCAACATCTACATCAAAACAATCGGTCATCACCCCACCAATATAATCCTCCATTGCAAACGAATCCAACTTATCCATGGAGATTTTTTCACCATGGAAAAACCTTAGAGTAACAAGTACAAATGACATTGTAATACCTGAATATAGTAGAAAATAGAGATAATGAAGGATTAATATTTACTATTGGACCACTACAGAAGAAGCCAAATACATGCAACAAGAAAAAATTCAAAATTGGTTATTATTACACCTTCAAAATTGTATTTCTGTTCACGATTTTACACTGACAAGATTACAGTGAAGAAACTGGAAGCAAGTTCAAAATCCTAGATACGGATGATATTAAACAACCAAAAACAGAGATAACATTTAGGTTTGATGATAGAAAGGGTTAGGGTTTATGTGTTTACCTCCAAACTATAACAAAGAGAACGTTTGCACTTGATTCTTCGGATACCTTCAAGTTCGACGAAAACAAAGAGAACGGATCTTCAACCAAATTTTCAACGGAAACAAATACGAACAGAAGTAAAGAAGAAAGAACAAGGAAATAGTATGGATTTTACATACTTTTCTCTTCGATTTTGGTCAGGGTTCTTTGATTTGGGGAATTTTGACTGAGGGGTTAAAGGTTAGGGTTCACTTATTTTGGAAATTTTTGACTGACGGGTTAAACAAGATAAGATAGGTTATATTGAGTTTAAGTGGTTTTAATTACGTGGCTTCATAATAGAAGCGCGTGTAAACCACTTCAATTATTATACTTGGTCCAGGTTGTGAGAGGGAGTAAATAAATACAATACTTTCAACTATCGTGGGGTGTTAGGACACTCGTAAACTTAAGGTGTGTAAATGACTTTTCATGACAAGTTTGATGGGGTATTTATGCATTATCTCTAAAAATTATTACACAATTGTTTGATTTATCTCTTATATATAAACTTAACATATATAAATACTTAACATTGATATACTTACCATATATATATATACACTTAACATATATAAACTTAACATATATACACATATATATATATATATATATATATATATATATATATATATATAGTTAACATATATATACTTATTAAATAATTTTTTTTATTAAAAGCCCATGAAGCCCGCCAGGCCCTGGACCATGTGGGCTTAGGCCCGTCACGGGCCGGTCTTACCCACCAAGCCCACGAAGACCGGGACCGCCAGGCCCGGGACCGCCAAAAAAAAGACCGTTTAGGACCGAGGACCGTCTGGACCGGCCCGCCAGGCCCGTTTAGGCCCGGGACCGGCCCAGAATACACCCTTACTCTAACCTAGTTAGATGCTCATGTCCAATACCAAATATAATTATTTACTTATTTAATTGGTCACCGATTTGATTCTTCCCATTAAATTTTTCATTGTCAATTGCGAGCTGATGGAGCCAGATCCTTGATCCAACAGGTTTGAACAGTAAAGAGATGTACAATAATGATTTTCTCGTCAAACTAACTAGAATTTAAAATGAGATAATCATACGATTCTTCTCGCCAATACGACAAATATAAATTCATAGTTAAAATTTTACCATTATCCGGAATATTTTTATGTGCGTGGCCTATTAAAACGAAAAGAAATTTAATCCCAAAATTAAAACTTTTGATTATATAGTATCAATTCAACATAGTACCAAAGTTCTTAGAAGACCTATATTTGAGAGTCATTATTACCATGTATTAAAAAAAAAAATTATGTGCTTGATTTATAAATATAAAGAAAACTAGAAAGAATTGAGCTTGGCGGGCACATGAGATGCGTTTGAATCCCATCGTTACCTTTCATTTAAAGAAAAAGGCAGAGTAGCTTAAATGTCACATATGTTTGTGCCACTTTATCATGTTGGTCCTTAAACTTAACAGTTTGTCAATTAAATATTTACACTCCTTCAAACCGTGTAAAATAAATGTTTATGACAGGAGGTTGCAGTGTGTGTAATACACTTTCCTCCACGTTGGCTGCCACGTCAAAAATAACAATATTTAAATGCCATGTCACATGGTAAATGAAAAATAATTAAAATCAAACTTAAAAAATAAAAATAAAATTCAAACGTTAATCCTTTCATGACTCAGCAGACGTAAAGAATCCCCTTTCAATTTCCTATCGTCGGCGCCGACAAGTGTTAGAAAAGAAAAACTAGGTGCAGAAGCTAGCAAATCAAACCTTCAACGACGATAAATCAGACAACAAAGGAGAAATCTACCAAAAGAGATACAAATATTTAACGTGGTTCGGTCAACTGGCCTACGTCCACATCGGAGATGAGCAATCCACTATAATAATAGAGAGTACAAAATATCGAGAGAATAAGCTCACGAAGAGGCAAACACAAGTGACACACTAACAGCAGTCCCGTAAAGTTCTCCCCCTACATACAACTCTCAAACCCCATATAGCTACATTGTGGATGCTACTGAATGAGAAGGAATGATCTTGAATTTATAGAACTCCAAACCTTTTCCTCCAAGTAAAAGGAGTAGCCAAATATGGAAGAATTATATTTTCCTTCTACGAGAAGAAAAACTAAATTATGGTAAATATGTTGTTCTTTCCTCCATGAAATAGAAAAATCAATTATGGTTAGAAAATTTAGACAACCACCTAATAATTCTCCCCCCTTCGCCTGAATTTTCTGACAAAATAAACTTGATCCACCTTCTTCACATAGCCATCAACATGTCGCATTTCTAAATCTCTACCCCAAAGTTTGTCTTAACGTGCGTTGCACACAAGTCAAATATCTCAGACAAAAAAATATGGTTACCATCAAATATGTTACGGTTAGAACCGAACCCGCCCCAATGAACCTATCTTGAACCTTGCTCGAAGCTGGATCTTATACCACTTGTTAGGACCGAAAAACTAGGTGTCATGTGGAAGCTAGCAAAGAAAACCTTCAATGACGATAAATCAGACAACAATGGAGAAATCTATCAAAGGTGATAGAAATATTTGACGTGGTTCAGTCAACTGACCTACGTCCATAACATATATGAGCAATCCACTATAATAATAGAGAGTACAAATTTGAGAGAGCAACCTCACGAAGAGGCAAACACAAGTGACACAATAACATTTGCCCCTAAAGTTCTCCCCTACATACGACTGTTAATACCCAATTTTTTCTGTATATTTTTATATGTAAAATACCTTTCAAAATAGCATATGTACGCACGTATAAGTGTATCCAAATATTTTATTATATTTCCTAATCTTTATAAAAAATTTAAATTAATTTATTACCCTATTTTAGAAGTATGAAAACCAATAATCATTCCTCAAATTATTATTTTTGGTGATTAAGTTATTTTATCCTCATATTTATGCCAAAATATAGCTAAGGTAATTTTTATATATTTTTACAAATTTATTAGTAATTTAAAGCTAAATTGCATATAATTGCAATTCTAGCTTTTAAGAATTAATTGCGTTTGTAATTACAAAATTGATTCCAGTACTTTTTATTTAATATTTATATATTATTAATTAATTTAGCACCTTTAATTTTATTCTCAAAAAATATTTTACTATTTTTATAAAATAAAAAAGGGAAACGTGGCTATTTAAATGCTAGCCCTGTTTTATTTCAATTTTAGCCAATTCACCCCCACCAAATTAACCCAATTTTCATCCCAAATTACCCATCTCATTTTCAGTTTAACCTGACCCCTGACCCGCTTATCCAACCCGTCCGGCTCTCTCTTTTGATCAAGGTCGTTGATCATTTTGATCAACGACCACGATTTTCCCTTGCATTTTTAATTTCCCAAACCCCCAAACCCTAAATAATTTTGTCTGAGATGACGCTATTGAAACCTCTCTCCTCTCTCAAACTCTTTCTAACCTTCCCTAACCCTAGCCGCCTCTAATCACTTCCACCGTGAAACTCACCGAAATCAATGGCTTCCCAAGTTGTGAGGCCCCTATACTCACCTCCTATTGCTCCTATGTGCTTGATACTTGAAGATTCAAGGCCAGACCTTGAAGGTTTTCACTCAAAGATTTTCCGATTCAAGGTCTCAGGGTAATATCCGGCTTTGCTCCGGGGTATAAAGGTTGTTTGAGCCTAGTTCTGGCTTCTCCGACTCCGATCGTTGACCTTTTCAAAGCCATTCTTATTTTAGGGTTCTTCTGAAACCCTAATCCTTCGAGGTTTTCTTCTCCGATCTTTTTTAATCCATTGTGTATATGTGCTTTACTTGAAGCTTTCTAACAATTCACCCGACTTTCCTTTCAAAATCACTTTCAAAAACCATTCTTTTCTGATCTTGAGTTTTCTAAAAAATGTTTAAATGTTTTTATGATTTTTTCTTTGTCATTTATGTGTATTTGACTCGATTGTGTTCTTGTATCATGTTCTTATATGCTTCTCTTATTATGTTTTCCTATATTATGGTCTCATATGCTTTTCTATCGCATTCTTATATTTTCCTTCTACCACGCGTGTTCCTCTACTGTTCTTTCTATATTTCATTCTTCTATTGTGTTTTCTACCATATTCTCATATCCTATATGTTCTTTGGTTATACTTTTCTGGTGTTCTTGTGTTCTTCTACTGTGTTTTTCTACTAAGCTCTTAAAGTTTCTTTGTTTGTCTTCTACTAAACCGTGTTTGAGTTCTTCTAGAAAGAGCCTCTTAAGCACGTTTCCCTTATTGTTCTCCTTAGTATTTTCCATTCTGTCCTTTGAATCCTGCCACTGTTTGCATGTTGTTTTGTTGTCACATTTTCTCATAAGTTTTGTCGTGGAAGAAGCATGCTCTTTTCTGAAAATTCTAAACATGATTTGGATTCTATTGCCTGCTATCTCATCTTTGCTTTAGGGTTTGCTCTAAAGACCCCCTAATTATTTCAGACTAATTTTGAGTTTGTGAACTAAGTTTGAACATCTTTATTTTCACATAATTCTGAATTTTTGCTGAACTCTCCTGTACTGGAATTTCTAGTGATTTTATGACAAGTTTCTTTCATGCATATCGTGTCTGTGTGACATTTTATATGTGGTGAGTCTCCCGTTAAAAGGATTTTCAAACTTGTGATTGATTCAGAATTCCTCTTAAATAGGTCTAATTGATTGTTTGCTGATTTTTCTTAAGTTAAAATCTTTTCCACCTTTCTAACTAGGTTCATTCATAACAAGTCTTTGATCTCTGATTTATTGGACGTTAATTGATTCAGTTGCCTTATTTATACAAACCATGTATTTCAAAAAATATGTCAGTAAATAACCTTTATGTATTTGCCCTTAATCACATGCTTTACACAAAGGGTTCATTAGTTTCTTTCTTTAATTGGCTTATGCCCGTTTGAACCTGAATCCCTTAATTAAAGTGATCTTTGTGTAATTGATTGACAATCAGTTCTTTACATATTTTCATACCTTATTTCTGCATGCCTTTTGCATTATAAATACATGACCCTTTTTTTTTTCAAAACACATGATTTTCTAACAATCACACACTTCAGACTTTACAGCTTTACAATGTTTTCTGAGATCACACTTATATTATTCTGCCTTCCTGTTTGCACTTTGGCTTTTACAAGGCTACTGCTTTTTCTACTTGTTTTCTTTGAAACTAGTATGTCCTAATTTAAGCTTCATCATCTTCACTATGTGCATACTTATAACTTTCTGTATATATGTTTACTTTTTATTACTGTAAAGTCAAATATTTAACTAGCATGTTGATTTTTTTGGGCTTTGTTTCTGCTGTGAATACCTGATCCCTATTTCCCTTTATGCTCTTTGGGTTATAGTTTAAAAAATGACAATATGAAAAGTTATTATCCATGGTTTGAACTGGATCCCTTAGAGTATCATAACCTCTGAAACAATGTGTTCTAATAGGCTTGTGAGGTGTGCCAACATTTCTCATTGCTGGGTATACCCACTAGCCTATTCTTGCCCCTCTACCACTTTCCATTTCCTATACCCCTATGTGTATCTATGTGTATTTTTTCCCTTACCCTTTCCTCTTTTCAGAACTCTGCACTTACACTCTCCTAGTCCCTAAGTTCTGGCCCCTCCTAGGGCGGCAAAATGATTCTAAGAAAATAGTTAACCACCCATATTATCCACTAAAAAATAAGTTGGATAATGAAGTTTTTTAAAATGGGTCAACTATGGATAAGAACCATATTATCCATTTAGAAAATGGATAACCAATGAGTAACTGTGACGACCCGGCCCGTCGTCACGGGAATTACTACCCCGTTATGTTGAAATTACATGTTTCATGCTTTTATATCAGTGTTAGAGTCTATCGGGGGAGTTAGGAGTGAATTGGATTGAAAATGAGGCATATAGCCTTTTTGAAGGAAACTTGAATAAGGAAAGTCAACCTGGAGTTGACTATTTAGTTAGAGGGCTCGGAATCGGATTTTGATGATTCGGTTAGTTCCGGGAGGTGATTTGTGACTTAGGGGAGCAATCGGAATTGAATTTGGAGGTCCGATGTAGAAATAGGCTTGAATTGGCTAAGGTTGAATTTTGGCGAAATCCGAATGGTAGGTGAGATTTTGATCCGGGAGTCGGAATGGAATTTCGATAGTTGCAGTAGCTCCGTTAGGTGATTTTGGATGTGCTTGCAAAATTTCAGGTCATTCGGAGGTCGTTTGGTCAGGTTTTAGATCGAATGTCGGTTGTAGAAGTTTGAGTGAAAACTTAGCCTTGAATTGCTCGCATTCTATGTTATTCCGTGTTAAAGTACGTGTTTTTATCATTGGAACAAGTTCGTATCGTGTTTTGGAGTATGTTGGTGGTTTTCTTTGGGGTCCCGGGAGCCTCGGGATGAATTCGAGGGTCCAAACGGACCAATTCGTGCCAAAGGCACTGCTGTTTCTGCTGCAATAAATGCAGAGAATTTTTGTGCTTCGCGATCTATGCGATCGTGTACGAGGAGGATGTTGAGCTCTGCGATCGCGAGGGTGAGTCTGCGATCGTGAGGGTGAGTCTGGGAAGCTCCGCGATCGCAAGGTTGAGTCGGCGATCGCGTAGTGTATCGCAGTGAGGCCGAAAGATTATTCTTCGCGATCGCGGGAAGAGTGATGCAATCGCGTAAGGTCGACTGGTTGTGCATCGCGATCGCGGGTGTATCGATGCGATCGCGTAGGGTCGCTAATTGGGTCACTGCGATCGCGTCCAGGATCACGCGATCACGTAGAGGAAAAATTGACAGCCCAGGATTTGTGCGCGATCGCGAGCCCAGTGCTGCGATCGCGTAGAGTAAACGGCCCAGGCAGTGAATTAAAACCAGAAACATTTCACATACGGGTTCATTTGCAAAACCCCCATTTTTGAAGCCTAGAGAGAGGAGGTGAAGGGAAATAGCTGGGAGATCATCGGGATATTGTCGGAGGTAAGTTTCGTGGTTTAATTACACGCTTTTATCATGAAATCATGGATTATTTCTATGAAAATGGAGGATTAAATGTGGGTTTAAGCCCTAGGCCTAAAATTGTAGAAAAATACCGATTTGAGCGGGAAAATGGAGTCCGAATTTGGTAAATTTGATATGCCTAGACTCGTATTGAGACGAGGGTTCCGAATATGTAACTTTTATAATTTTTCGAGAAGCGCACCAAAAGTCGGGTTTTTACAACTTTGTGGGTTTTGATACAATTTGGGTTATTTCGAATGAATTGCTTGAAATTAGCATATATTGATGCATTCTCTATGAATTTGAGCAGATTTGGCATCCGAGGAGATTGATTTGCGAGGCAAGCGCAAGGCGGATTGAAGCTTCTACCGGTTCGAGGTGAGTGGTAGTAGTAAACAATGTACTGAGGGTTTGAAACCCCGTACTAGCACTTCAGAGTGCTATGTTGAGATGAGACACGCGTCTTGTGACGAGCGTGGTGACATTGTGATTGGGGACTTGGACTTAGTCCTTCCCGACTAATAGTATACTGTGTGTTATAACTGATAATAAGTTTATAACTCTACAATTGAGCTGACAGCCATGTTTGGGGCCTTGTGCCGATCTGTAGAGCATTAGGGAACCTATATAGCTAGGTGGCCTTTATATCGTGTTGGAAACATACACTCAGCCGTAGCTCTAGCTGTATAGCATCATATGAGCCCGTACTAGATGTGTACATTGAGAGAGATTATCTAGGGTGGAATTCCCTGTTCTAGCTGAGCGGGCCTGAAAGGCCAAGTCTATATCGATTGAGATGAGATAGGGTCAAGGACCCACAATGAGATGTTATATTGGGCCTGAAAGGCCAAGTCTATATTGACTGAGACAGGGTCAAGGACCCACTGTGATATATTATATTAGGCCTGAGAGGCCAAGTATATACTGACTGGGATAGGGTCGAGGACCCGTTATGAGGTATTATATATATACCTATATTGGATCGGGCTGCACGCCGCAGCAGTATATATATTGGATCGGACTGCATGCCGCAGTAATATACATGTAATATACATGTAATATACATGTGGGACGGACTGCACGCCGCAGTATTATTTCGCTTGGGCTGTAGGAGCCCCTTCGGAGTCCGAGTCTGCACACATTCTCGGTGAGCGTTGGTGTATATTATGGGATCGGGCTGCGCGCCGCAGCAGTATAAATATATATACATATATATATTGGATCGGACTACACGCCGTAGTATCATAGCGCTTGGGCCTAGGGAGCCCCTCCGAAGTCTGTATACACCCCCAGTGAGCGCCGTCGACGTTAAATGGAGCGCGCTGCGCGCCACAGCGATATATGTATTGGAGCGGGCTGCATGCCGCAGCATTATACTTATTCATATCCTATTACCTACTTAAATACTTATATATTACAGACATAGGTATGTGTCTTAATATATTGAGATGGCCGTACACCGTAGGGGTACGAGTGAGGGTTCGATCAGTGTGGGATCTTATAGAGATGGATGTGGATTGGAGATCAGAGTACATACCACAGTGATGACATACCTGTGAGGGTTGCCTTAGAACTGCTAAGTTATAGCACAGGAGTTCTTACTTTCAGATATTGTTTATTATTGTTACTCACTGAGTTGAAATATACTCACCCCACTCCCCTGCACTTTCTGTGCAGATCCACAGGTGCCCGAGAGCAGTTGAGACATTGTAGCTGCTGATCCTTGTCTACATTGGTGGAGATTACGAGGTAGATGCCAGCGTCCGCAGAGCCTATTTTCTCCTTCTTTATCATCTGTTGATTTCCTTTTGCCTAGACTGTTTGTATTAGGATGTTATTCTGTAGAAGCTCAGTCTCGTGACACCACAATATGGTTGGGACCGTATTTTGTATGCTTTTACTATCTCGCTCACCACCTGATATGATCATTTGCTGTTTAAGTTTAATTTGATTAATTGGAATTAATAACTAACTGGTTTAAGAGGTAATATGGTCGGGCTTGCCTAGCATTGTGTTGGGTGCCATCACGACCAGGGTTTGGGTCGTGACAAGTTGGTATCAGAGCCTAGGTTAACAGGTCTCGCGAGTCATGAGCCGGTTTAGTAGAGTCTCGTGGATCGGTACGGGGACGCCTGTACTTATCCTCGGGAGGTTGCAAACCTTTTTTAGGAAAAGTTTCAATTCTTGGAATTCTTGTCGTGCGATTACTTTTGACTTGAACTAAACTTTGACATTCTATTCTCTCGCAGATGGCGAGAACTCGAGCTTCCGGACGTGGAGGACGACCACTACTACCACCTGCTAGAGGCCGTGGACGCGGTCGTGGTCGTGGCGGAGGTCGGGCGGCTGATGCAGTACTAGCTGACCCACAACCCCCAGTTGTAGAGGTGCCAGCAGCACCAGATCAGGCACCAGCTGTGCCCATTGTTATTCCGGGTCTATAGGAGACCCTGGCTCAGATATTAGTAGTTTGCACTGGCCTAAAACAGGCAGTTTCAGTTACTACTGCAGCAACTGCATCAGGGCTCGGGGGTGGTCATCAGACCCCCGCAGTACGCACTCCAGAGCCAGCAGTGCAGGGCATACAGACACCAGAGGCTCCTCCAGTTCAGCATGTGGTTCCTGTTCAGCCAGCAGATCAGGTTCAGGGGGACAAGGTCCCAGCTATGACGGACGATGAGCAGTGTCGTCTCGAGAGGTTCACTAGACTATCTCTTCCAGTGTTCACTGGTGCTCCGGGCGAGGATGCCCAAGGTTTTCTGGACAAGTGCCGTTGGATGCTTCGTAAGGCAAGGATCTTGGAGTCTAGTGGGGGTATCTTTCACTACCTTTCAGTTTCAGGGGCCAGCCTTGGCTTGGTGGGAGTCTTGTGAGCGCCGCAGGCTGGCAGAGGTAGCACCACTATCATGGCCAGAGTTCTCCATTATGTTCTTGGAGAAATGGGTGCCTCGATCTCGGAGAGAGGAGATGCGTAGGCAGTTTGAGGGTCTCCGTCAGGGGGACATGTCAGTGTCAGAGTATGAGATCAGGTTTACAGAGTTGTCCAGATATGCACCGTGGTTGGTCCATTCCGACAGAGAGAGGATTGGACGCTTCGTGGACGGCCTCATTTATCCCATTCGTATTCTGATGACTCGGGAGAGGGTTTTGAGTCGTACATTTGAGGATGCTGTGGATATTGCTCACGACATAGAGACAGATCGTCGCAAGGAGCGGGATGAGAGGGAGGCCAAGAGGCCTCGATGGAGCAGCTAGTTCCAGTGGCACTCAGACCAGAGGCCAGAGTCAGCGAGCCGAGGTCGATCTTTCAGGTCTTCGCAGTCGGGTCGCTCAGATCATCGCAGATGGTCTCCTAGACAGGGTTATCAGGGTTCGCACCAGAGCCAGCCATCTCTCGGTGCCATGCCAGCTCAGAGTTCTTCACAGGCCCCATCCGCTCAGGGTTCATCTCGGCCTAGTTCATCAGCTGGCCACTCCAGCGCCAGAGGTCCTTATCAGTCTCAGTCCCCAACACCGGGGAGTTGCTACGAGTGCGGAGAGTTTAGGCACCACCGTAGGGAGTGTCCCTGTCTTGTTTCCCGATCTTATCAACAGAGGGGGCAACCCTCATCATCTGGTCCTTCTACTTCAACACCCGCCCCACCAGCTAGGGTTGAGGGTCAGTCAGCTAGGGGTCGCCCTCGAGGGGGAGGCCGATCAGGCGGACAGGCTAGATGCTATGCTTTTCAGGGCCGATCTGAGGCCGTTGCTTCTGATGCTGTCATTACAGGTATTATTTCAGTCTGCCACAGAGATGCCTTAGTATTGTTTGATCTCGGTTCTACTTATTCTTATGCGTCTACATATTTTTCTCCTCATTTGAGCATGACCCGAGGGTCTCTTGAGCTGCCAGTGTATGTATCTACCTCGGTAGGGGATACTATTGTTGTGGACCATGTATACCGGTCCTGTTTGGTCACTATTGGGGGTCTGGAGACCCGAGTGGACCTGTTGCTTCTCATCATGATCGATTTTGACGTTATATTGGGCATGGACTGGCTATCTCCATGTCATGCTATTCTAGACTGTCATGCTAAGACAGTCACCTTGGCCATGCCGGGTATTCAGAGGATCGAGTGGCGAGGCACGACTGAGTATGTACCTAGCAAGGTAATATCTTTCCTCAAGGCCCAACGAATGGTTGGGAAGGGATGTCTCTCTTATTTAGCATTTGTGCGGGAGGTCGAGGCCCAGACTCCCAGTATTGATTCTGTTCCCATTGTGCGAGACTTTCCTGATGTGTTTCCCTCAGACCTGCCGGGCATGCCGACGGACAGGGATATTGATTTTGGTATCGATTTGGTGCCAGGCACTCAGCCTATTTCCATTCCTCCGTATCGGATGGCACCAGCTGAGTTGAAGGAATTGAAGGAGCAGCTCCGGGAACTCCTAGATAAGGGGTTCATTCGGCCGAGTGTGTCGCCGTGGGGTGCACCGGTCCTGTTTGTTAAGAAGAAGGACGGATCCATAAGGATGTGTATTGACTACAGGCAGCTGAACAAAGTTACAGTGAAGAATAAGTATCCTCTGCCTCGTATTGATGATTTATTTGATCGGCTCCAGGGAGCTAGGGTGTTCTCGAAGATTGATCTTCGTTCAGGCTACCATCAGCTGAAGATTAGAGAGTATGACATTATGAAGACTGCATTCAGGACCAGATATGGTCACTATGAGTTCCTTGTGATGTCTTTTGGGTTGACCAACGCCCCAGCAACATTTATGCATCTGATGAACAGTGTGTTCAGGCCCTATCTTGATTCATTTGTGATCGTATTCATTGATGACATACTAGTCTACTCTCGTAGCTAGGAGGAACATGCTCGACACTTGAGCATTGTATTACAGAGATTGAGAGAAGAGAAGTTGTATGCCATGTTTTCCAAATGTGAGTTCTGGCTTGAGTCTGTGGCATTCTTAGGACACGTGGTGTCCCGTGATGGTATTCAGGTAGATCCGAGGAAGGTCGAGGCAGTGCAGAGTTGGCCCAGACCGACCTCAGTTACTGAGATCCGTAGCTTTTTGGGATTGGCGGGGTATTATCGCCGATTCGTTCAGGGATTCTCTTCCATTGCTTCACCCTTGACTAGATTGACTCAGAAGGGTGTTCCTTTCTTATGGTCCGAGGAGTGCGAGGAGAGCTTTCAGAAGCTCAAGACAGCACTGACCACAACACCAGTTTTGATTCTGCCGATAGCTTCAGATCCTTATACTATATATTGTGATGCCTCAAGAGTTGGCATTGGTTGTGTGTTGATCCAGGAGGGTAGGGTCATTGCTTATGCTTCTCGTCAGTTGAAGCCCACGAGAAGAACTACCCTGTTCATGATTTGGAGCTAGCAGCCATAGTTCATTCTTTGAAGATTTGGAGGCATTACCTGTATGGTGTCTCGTGTGAGGTATACACGGATCATCGTAGTCTTCAGCACTTATTCAAACAGAAGGACCTTAATTTGAGACAGCGGAGGTGGTTGGAATTGCTTAAAGATTATGACATCACTATCTTGTATCATCTGGGGAAGGCCAATGTGGTGGCCAATGCTTTGAGTCGGAAGGCGATCAGTATGGGCAGCCTAGCTTTCATCCCAGTTGGGGAGAGGCCATAGCCAATCGGCTAGTGAGGTTGGATATTTCGGAGCCGAGTCGAGTGTTGGCTTGTGTTGTTTCTCGATCTTCCTTATATGATCGCATCAGGGAGCGACAGTATGATGACCCACATTTGCTTGTCCTTAAGGACAAAGTGATGCACAATGATGCTAAAGATGTGACTATCGACAGTGATGGTATTCTGAGGATGCAGGGCCGTATATGTGTGCCCAATGTAGATGGTTTGCGGGAGTTGATACTTGAGGAAGCTCACAGTTCGTGGTACTCTATTCACCCAGGTTCCGCAAAGATGTACCAAGACTTGAGACAGCACTACTGGTGGAGGAGAATGAAGATGGATATTGTTAGGCATGCAGCTAAGTGCCTCAATTGCCAGCAGGTCAAGTATGAGCATCAGAGACCGGGCGGTGTTCTTCAGCGTATGGTCATTCCCGAGTGGAAATGGGAGAGGATCACCATGGATTTTGTTATTAGACTCCCTCGGACATAGAGGAAGTTTGATTCTGTATGGGTGATTGTTGATCGGCTGACTAAGTCCGCACATTTCATCCCAATTAGCACTACTTACTCATCGGAGCGGTTGGCAACGATCTTTATTCAGGAGATGGTCAGGTTGCATGGGTCCCAGTGTCTATTATATCTGACAGAGGCACTCAGTTCACTTCTCAATTTTGGAGAGCATTTCAGCGAGAGATGGGTACGCGGGTTGAGTTGAGTACAATATTTCACCCCCAAACAGATGGGCAGTCTGAGCGCACTATTCATATTCTAGAGGATATGTTGCGAGCATGTGTGATTGACTTTGGTGGTTCGTGGGATGAGTTATTACCACTTGCTGAGTTTGCCTACAACAATAGTTATCAGTCGAGTATTCAGATGGCCCCGTACGAGGCATTGTATGGCAGACGGTGTAAATCCCCCGTGGGATGGTTTGAGCCTGGTGAGGATAGACTGATAGGGACTGAGTTAGTTCAGAATGCTCTGGATAGAGCGAAGTTGATCCAGGAGAGGCTTCGCACAGCACAGTCTCGCCAGAAAAGTTATGTAGATCGTAGAGTTCGAGAGTTGTCTTTCATGGTTGGTGACGGAGTATTGTTGAAGGTTTCACCCATGAAGGGTGTCATGAGGTTCGGGAAGAAAGGGAAGCTGAGTCCCAGGTACATTGGTCCTTTTGAGATACTCAGGAGAGTTGGAGAGGTGGCATATGAGTTGGCCTTGCCACCCAGCTTATCCAGCGTTCATCCAGTATTCCATGTATCTATGCTCCGGAAATATATCGGGGATCCGTCTCATGTATTAGACTTCAGTACCATTCAACTTGATGGTGATCTATCATATGATGTGGAGCCTATTGCTATTTTGGGTTGCCAGGTAAGAAAATTGAGGTCGAAGGAGATTGCATCAGTTAAGGTTTAGTGGAGAGGTCGACCCGTGGAGGAGGCTACTTGGGAGATTGAGCAGGAGATGCAGAGCCGATATCCTCACTTGTTTGAGACTTCAGGTATGTTTCTTGACCCGCTCGAGGACGAGCGTTTGCTTAAGAGGGGGAGAATGTGACGACCCGGCCCGTTGTCACGGGAATTACCACCTCGTTATGTTGAAATTACATGTTTCATGCTTTTATATCAGGTGTTAGAGTCTATCGGGGGAGTTAGGAGTGAATTGGATTGAAAATGAGGCATATAGCCTTTTTGAAGGAAACTTGAATAAGAAAAGTCAACCCAGAGTTGACTATTTAGATAGAGGGCTCGGAATAGGATTCTGATGGTTCGTATAGTTCCGGGAGGTGATTTGTGACTTAGGGGAGCAATCATAATTGAATTTGGATGTCCGATGTAGAAATAGGCTTGAATTGGCTAAGGTTGAATTTTGGCGAAATCCGAACGGTAGGTGAGATTTTGATCCGGGAGCCGGAATGGAATTCCGACAGTTGTAGTAGCTCCGTTAGGTGATTTTGGATGTTCCTGCAAAATTTCAGGTCATTCGGAGGTCGTTTGGTCAGGTTTTAGATCGAATGTCGGTTGTAGAAGTTTGAGTGAAAACTTAGCCTTGAATTGCTCGAATTCGATGTTATTCCGTGTTAAAGTACATGTTTTTATCATTGGAACAAGTTTGTATCATGTTTTGGAGTATGTTGGTGGTTTTCGTTGGGGTCCCGGGAGCCTCGGGATGAATTCCGGGGTCCAAACGGACCAATTCGTGCCAAAGGCACTGCTGTTTCTGCTGCAATAAATGCAGAGAATTTTTGTGCTTCGCGATCACGAAGCTGTGTATGCGATCGCGTATGAGGAAGATGTTGAGCTCTGCGATCGCGAGGGTGAGTCTGCGATCGCGTAGGGTAAAGCTGGGAAGCTCCGCGATCGCGAGGTTGAGTCGGCGATCGCGTAGTGTATCGGAGTGGGGCCGGAAGATTGTTCTTCGCGATCGCGGGAAGAGTGATGCGATCGCGTAAGGTCGACTGGTTGTGCATCGCGATCGCGGGTGTATCGATGCGATCACGTAGGGTCGCTAATTGGGTCACTACAATCGCGTCCAGGATCACGCGATCGCGTAGAGGAAAAATTGACAGCCCAGGATTTGTGCATCGCGAGCCCACTGCTGCGATCGCGTAGAGTAAATGGCCCAAGCAGTGAATTAAAACCAGAAACATTTCACATACGGGTTCATTTGCAAAACCCCCATTTTTGAAGCCTAGAGAGATGAGGTGAAGGGAAATAGCTGGGAGATCATCGGGATATTGTCGGAGGTAAGTTTCGTGGTTTAATTGCACGCTTTTATCATGAAATCAAGGATTATTTCTATGAAAATGGAGGATTAAATGTGGGTTTAAGCCCTAGGCCTAAAATTGTAGAAAAATACCGATTTGAGCGGGCAAATAGAGTCCGAATTTGGTAAATTTGATATGCCTAGGCTCTTATTGAGACGAGGGTTCCGAATATGTAACTTTTATAATTTTTCAAGAAGCGCACCAAAAGTCGAGTTTTTACAACTTTGTGGGTTTTGATACAATTTGGGTTATTTCGAATGAATTGCGTGAAATTAGCATATATTGATGCATTCTCCATGATTTTGAGCAGATTTGGCATCCGAGGAGATTGATTTGCGAGGCAAGCGCAAGGCGGATTGAAGCTTCTACCGGTTCGAGGTGAGTGGTAGTAGTAAACAATGTACTGAGGGTTTGAAACCCCGTACTAGCACTTCACAGTGCTATGTTGAGATGAGACATGCGTCTTGTGACGAGCGTGGTGACATTGTGATTGGGGACTTGGACTTAGTCCTTCCCGACTAATAGTATACTGTGTGTTATAACTGATAATAAGTTTATAACTGTGCAATTGAGCTGACAACCATGTTTGGGGCCTTGTGCCGATCTGTAGAGCATTAGCGAACCTATATAGCTAGGTGGCCTTTATATCGTGTTGGAAACATACACTCAGCCGTAGCTCTAGCTGTATAGCATCATATGAGCCCGTACTAGATGTGTACATTGAGAGAGATTATCTAGGGTGGAATTCCCTATTCTAGCTGAGCGGGACTGAAAGGCCAAGTCTATACCGATTGAGATGATATAGTTGGAAAGATTTTTGTGATAGAAAAATATGAATTCTATGAGAAATTTGGATAAAAATGATATTAATATTGATATGGTTGACTTCGGTCAACATTTTTGTTAAATGGATCCGGACCCGAGATTGGATGGTCCCGAAAGGTCCGTAGGAAAATATGGGACTTGGACATACGTCCGGAGTCGAATTCTGAGGCCTAGAGCCCAAGTTATGAATTTTTCTATGAAATTGTTTTTGATGTAATTATTAAAGGAAATGAATTAATTGACCTCGGTATCGGGCTCGTATTTTGGTTCTGACGCCCGGTACAAGTCTTAAATATTATATATGTGATTTCTGTAAAGTTTGGTGACATTTGGATGTCGTTTGAGACGTTTTGGACCTTGAGTTCCAAGTTTGAAAGTTTTGAAAAAACCAAAAGTATGAAAATCATGAATTTGAGGCTTGATTTGATGAAAACGATGTGATATTGGCGATGTGATCGCACGAACAAGTTCATAATGTGTTTTTGATGTTGTCTACATGTTTGGTTTGGAGCCCGGGGGGCTCGGGTAAAGATTTGATAGGCCGTAGGATCAATTTCTGAATTTATGCACTGCTAGTTTTTCACCCAGCTGTTGGCTTCGCATTTGCGAAGAATTTCTCGCAAATACAAAGAAGGCAGTTCAAGGCTGGGTTCGCAAATGCGAACCCGTTATCGCAAATGCGATGCCTGCCAGAACCAGCCAAGTTCACAAATGCGAACAAAGTGTCGCAAATGCGACACTGGTACACCTGGACCATAGTTCGCAATTGCGAACTTAACCTCGCAAATGCGAGGCCTTCGGTAATTTCCTGTCTTCGCAATTGCGAAGAATGTGTCGCAATTGCGAAGAAGCCCAGAACCCTGCTGGTTCGCAAATGCGAACCTTATTTCGCAAATGCGAAGCCCCCAGATATGCCTTGGCTTCGCAAATGCGAACAAATGTTCGCAAATGCGAACTTCCCAGCCTTAGCTTATTTTTCAAACTCCAGAAATTGGTCGGGGTTCGCAATTGCGAACCCATGTTCGCAAATGCGAACACGGAGACCTGTAAATCACGATTTTCAGTTCATTTCTTCACTTTTCACAACCCAAAAACACCCATTTGCGATTCTTCACGGATTCCTTCTTCTTCAAAACAATTGTAAGTCACTTTTTACTTAACTCTTTCAATTCCTAACATCATTAAACATGTTTTTCAATAGAAATCAAAGGTTTTCATGGTAGAATTTCTTGTTTTTGATAGAATATAGGGTTTTTCATAAATTGGGAAATTGGACCTCGAATTGAGGTCCAATTTTGAAACAAATCATATACTTGAACTCGTGGGGGGATGGGTAATCGGATTTTGGTCCGAACCCCGAGTTCCGACCATGTGGGCCCGGGGTCGAAATTCACTATTCCGGGGAGAATGTTGTAAAAGTTGTAATTGGCCTTATGAATTAGTTTGTTGAGTAGTATTGATGATATTAAATCAATTGTGTATAGATACGATTGGATTGGAGCCAAATTTGAAAGAAAAACACATTGCCACGGATTGAATTGTTCATAAATATTCGAGGTAAGTGTTTGTTCTATCCTAGCTTGAGGGAATAGGATTATGTGCTATGTGTTATATGATCGAGTGCGGTGTATGGGCTGTGGTGACGAGCATCTATACACTGGCGTCTAGTATGACCGTGAGTCGTTGATAATGCTTATTGTGAGACATAATTGCAGATGAATTGTTGAACCTTTGCCAGGTTGTAGAATTGTTATTGTTCTCACTTGTCGGGACTTGTTGTGAAGATGATTATTGATTGCCCTTGTTGGGACGGTTTATGAATTACTGTTTCTTTCTTTGCCCTTAACTGTGATTGTTATTTGGGTGAGGAAGAGTGATAATGCACGAAGGGTGATGCCGTGCCTTGATTTATTATTTATGCACGAAGGTTAATGCAGTGCCATGTTTTATTGATTATGCACGAAGGATCATGCCGTGCTCTGTTATTGAACCATGTACGAAGGATCATGCCGTACTATGGATGTGAGGATGAGAGTAAAAGCACGAAGGGTGATGCCGTGTACTTTATTTGCTTATTTGGTGAGGATGAGAGTAAAAGCACGAAGGGTGATGCGGTGCCAGCTGCTTGCTATTCCTTGACTTGATATTACTTGTGTTTCCATTTTACTTTGTTTTCCTTGTGAACTTATTAACGCTGTTGTTAATTGTTGATTTCTTTGAGATATTACTTATTGTGTTATTACTTGGTTATTTCTTGTTATTCTGTGGTATACATATATATTGAACTGCACAGGTTTATGTGGGTGTCTGGTCCTAGGCTTGTCACTACTTCGCCGGGATAGGCCAGGCACTTACCAGCACATGGGGTCGGTTGTGCTGATACTACACTTCTGTGCTTTTTTGCACAGGTCCAGGTTACGATCAGGAGCAGCAGCAGTAAATCGATTGCGTGGGAGTTGATCACATTTGAGACCGAGGTAGCTTGCAGACGTCCGCAGGCCCGGCGTCTCTCTCTTTATTTATGTTACTAGCTGTAGTCTCTTTGTTCCTAGACAAACAGAATTATGTTATATTTCTTTCAAACTTTTATGTGTAGTATTCAGTAGTAGTTCGTGAGTTGGTGACTCCACGTCTTGGGTAGAGGATTTCAATATGATTTTTACCTTGTAACTAGTTATTTCTAATTCGATAAAGTATTCCGCACTTATTTAATTAAAGTTACGGTTATTCCGGGAGAGTCCCTTTCAACCCTTCATAGACTCCTAGTGATGGATGTAGGTCTCTGGGTGAAGAGGAAGAGGAGGGGTTCTCGGGGCCGACCGCGGATTAGATGGGGAACTTTGACTAAGGAGAAAGCCCGGGAGCTGGAGAGGAAGCTAGTTGATGGGGGAGCTTGGAGTAGCTCTGGGGAAGCGGACGCAATGTGGTCAGTGACGGCGAACTTGGTTAGGGAGGCTGCGCGGGATGTGCTTGGGGTAGCCAAGGGCTATTCAGGCAGGCACCAAGGTGACTGGTGGTGGAATGAGGTAGTCCAAGGAAAAGTGGAGGCGAAGAAGGCGGCGTTTGCTAAGTTGTCAGGGAGCTCAAGCGAAGAAGAAAGGAGAGCGAACAAGGAGAACTACAAGGTGGCGAGGAAGGAAGCGAAACCGGCGGTCACGGAAGCTAAAAATGCAGCGTTTGGGCGCATGTACGAGGAATTGGGGGAGAAAGGCGGGGACAGAAAGTTATTCCGGTTGGCTAAGGTGAGGGAGAGGAAGGCGCGGGATCTAGACCAAGTTAGGTGCATCAAGGACGAGGATGGTAGGGTTCTGACGGGGGAGTCGCAAGTCAAGCGGAGATGGCAGGAATACTTTCGAGACCTGCTTAACGAAGAGGGGGATCGAGTCTTAGAGCTAGGGGAGCTGGGGCATTCAGAGTGTCCTAGAGACCTCGGGCACTGCGGGCGCATTAAGGAGGAGGAGGTCTTGAGGGCGTTGCGTAGGATGAGTAGGGGTCGAGCGACTGGGCCAGACGAAATTCCGGTGGAGTTTTGGAAATGCATGGGTAGGTCGGGAGTGGAGTGGTTGTCCAGGTTGTTCAATGTGATCTTTAGGACCAAGAGGATGCCGGAGGAGTGGAGATGGAGTACAGGTGGTTCCCTTGTACAAAAACAAAGGGGATATCCAGTGTTGCAACAACTATAGGGGTATCAAATTAATAAGTCACACCATGAAGGTCTGGGAGAGGGTGATCGAGGCGAGGGTGAGGGAGATGTCATCTATTTCTGTGAACCAGTTTGGTTTCATGCCGGGTCGCTCTACTACAGAAGCTATCCACCTTGTGAGGAGGGTGGTGGAACTGTTCAGGGATAAGAGGAAGGACCTGCATATGGTGTTTATCGACTTGGAGAAGGCGTACGATAAGGTCCCTAGAGAGGTTATGTGGAGATGCTTGGAGGCGAAGAGCGTGCCAGAAGCCTACATCAGAGTGATCAAAGACATGTATGATGGAGCCAAGACTAGGGTTAGGACGGTGGGTGGCGACTCGGACCATTTTCCGGTGGTTATGGGGCTACATCAAGGATCTGCGCTAAGCCCTCTCTTATTTGCCTTGGTAATGGATGCTCTAACTCGCCATATTCAAGAGGATGTGCCATGGTGTATGCTCTTTGCTGACGACATAGTCTTGATAGACGAGACGAGGGCTGGTGTTAATGCGAGGTTGGAGGTGTGGAGACAGACCCTCGAGTCTAAGGGTTTTAAACTAAGCAGGTCTAAGACAGGAATATCTAGAGTGCAAGTTTAGCGCCGAGTCGAGCGAAGTAGGCTGGGACGTGAAGCTGGGATCTCGGGTCATAGCCAAGAGGGACAGTTTCAGATATCTTGGATCAGTGATTCAAGGGGACGGAGAGATTGACGGGGATGTCACTCACCGTATAGGAGCGGGGTGGTTGAAGTGGAGGCTCGCATCGGGAGTCTTGTGTGACAAGAAAGTTCCACAGAAACTCAAGGGGAAGTTTTATAGAGCGGTGGTTAGACCTGCCATGTTGTATGGGGTGGAGTGCTGGCCTGTGAAGAACTCTCATGTCCGGAGAATGAGAGTTGCGGAGATGAGGATGCTCAGGTGGATGTGCGGGCTCACCAGATTAGATAAGATTAAGAATGAAGTTATTCGGGAGAAGGTGGGGGTGGCCCCGGTGGATGAGAAGATGCGAGAAGCGAGACTCAGGTGGTTTGGGCATGTGCGGAGGAGAAGCCCTGATGCACCGGTGAGGAGTTGTGAGCGACTGGCGGTGGTTGGCGCGAGTCGAGGGAGAGGGAGGCCTAAGAGGTATTGGGGTGAGGTGATTAGGCAGGATATGGCTAGAATGGGGATTTCCGAGGACATGACCCTTGATAGGAAAGTTTGGAGGTCTAGTATTAGGGTTGTAGGGTAGGGCCTTCTAGAATTCTTAGTACTTATGTTAGGGGCTGAGTGGGGTTTGGTAGCGACCTCTATAGTTAATTAATGTATTGTATTGTGCCTCTTGTGGTAGTAACCGATTGGTATTATTGCGTGTCATTCTACTTTTGGTTTTATGTTTAGATAATTACTTATTTGATTTATCCCGGATTTACTAACATTGTTTTGTTTTGTTTGTTGATTTTCTCTCTCCTTCTCTGAGCCGAGGGTCGGCCGGAAACAGCCTCTCTACCCTTTCGGGTAGGGGTAAGGCATGTGTACGTATTACCCTCCCCAGACCCGACTTTGTGGGAACATACTGGGTAGTTGTTGTTGTTGTTGTTGTTGTTGTAGTTTGGTAAGTTTATGACTAATGCCTAGAGGTCGATAAGTTGAGATTTATTTGGGATATTTGTGTAAATTTTCCCGATATTGGGGGAAAATCCGGGTCGTGACAAGTTGGTATCAGAGCTCTAGGTTACATAGGTCTCACCACTCACGAACAAGCTTAGTAGAGTTTGAGAGGTAGGTACGGAGACGTCTATACTTGTCCTCCAGAGTCTATTGAGTTAGGAAAGAGTCTCTCATTTGTTCTTTCTTGTCGTGCGACTTGTTCCTCAATTACTGATTGAATTTCTATTCTGTCCTTTCGCAGATGGTGAGGACACGCGCTTCTTCGTCCGCTGATCAGCAGCCTGAGCCCCAAGCAGCTCCCGTGAGGGGCACAGGCCGGGGCCGTATCGGAGGCTGTGGTAGGGGCAGAGCTCAGCCCCCGGCAGCTATTCCAGAGGTGGAGCATCATGTTGAGATTGGCGAGGAGGTTCCAGTCCCAGCAGCTCCAGTGGGCCCACCTCAGGTCCCAGGAGAGGCCTTATTTACCCCGGATCTTCGGGAGGCTCTAGTCAGGATAGCGGGTTTTATGGATAGCATTGCAAGAGCAGGCTTATTACCAGCTACACCAGCCGCTTCTCAGGCTGGATGAGGACCCAGACTCCTGTTGCACGTACTCCAGAGTTAGTAGCTCTCCAGCCTCAGGCACCACTGGTTCAGCCAGCTGTGGCCACTCAATCAGGTACCACAGCTCAAGCCGGAGATGGAACGGCCATGACTTCTGATTCTCTAGGGAGACTTGATCGGTTCTCCAAGCTGTTTACCACTACTTTCAGCGGTGCCACATCAGAGGATTCTCGTGATTTCTTATTCAGTTGCCACGAGATTCTCAAGACTATGGGGATAGTGGAATCCAATGGAGTTGACTTCTGCACATTCAAGCTTTCAGGATCCGCCAAGACTTGGTGGAGAGATTATTGTTTGACTCGACCGGCAGGGTCCCCGGCTTTATCATGGGATTAGTTTGTAGAGTTATTTCTGGAGAAGTTTCTCCCTGCTACTCAGCGGGATGTACTTCGGAGGCAGTTTGAGCGCCTCCATCAGGGCACTATAACGGTCACACGGTATGAGATGAGATTTGTCGATTTGGCTCGTCATGCGGTGGTGATACTTCCCACGGAGCGGGAGAGGGTCCGCAGGAGATTTATAGATGGGCTTAATCAGCCGATTAGACTGCAGATGGCTATGGGCGTGGGGAGTGACATATCATTTCGGGAGGCGGCTAATGCGGCTCGCGAGTTGAGATGGCTCTTGCTCGGGGAGGCGGTTGTTCTTCGGACAAGAGGCCTCGTCATTACGGCGAGGTTTAGTGGTTCTTCTTACGGTGGCGAGAGAATCCTTTGACGAGAGGCCGGTCTTCCGGAGCCTTTCCATTCCGCCACTTTAGGCTTCACGGGGGTGGACCGAGGTGATCGTGGTTTTCGTGGGCATTATTCGGACCAGCCTCCTATTAATGCTCGGCCTGTCGGAGTGTTCGTGGAGGCCATTCGGGTCGTCGGGGCCACAACCCTATCGGTCTAAGAGTTGCTTACGGTTGTGGTGACCCGGGTCATTTTATCGGGTATTGCCCTCGAGCGGCGGGCAACTCTCGGCGGCGAGGTCCTCGTCCCATGATTCGGGCCCCAGCTGACCCTCGGCCTGCCCGGCCAGCGAGAGGCGGGGGTAGAGATTATAGAGGTGGAGGTCGAGGCCGTAGAGGTGGAGACCGTCCGGCCAGAGGTAGAGGTCGGCCGGTTGATGGTCGTCCTAGAGGCGCTGGAGGGGAGGTGCGGATCCCGGATTCTATGCTTTACCGGCCGAGGCCGAGAGGCAGAGGCATCGGATGCCGTGATTACGAGTACTATTCTTGTGTGTGGCGGAGGTGCTTCGGTATTATTTGACCCTGGATTTACATATTCATATGTGTCTTCCTACTTTGCACCGTATTTGGCGGTGCCCAACTATGCTCTGGATATTCCGGTTTATGTGGCTACACCGGTGGGTGACTCCATTGTAGTCGACCAGGTGCATCGTTCGTGCGTAGTTATATTTGGGGGTCTTGAGACCCGTGTTGATCTGTTGCTTTTGGATATGGTGGATTTTGATGTCATATTGGGGATGGACTGGTTGTCCCCATACCATGCTATTCTAGATTGTCATGCTAAGACTGTGACCTTGGCCTTGCTAGAATCACCCCGACTAGAGTGGAAAGGTACCTCAAGCCACTCCGTTCGCACTGTTATTTCCTATGTTAAGGCTCGACGCATGGTCGGAAGGGGTGTCTAGCTTATCTGGCTTATGTTCGTGATTCCAGCGCAGAGGTTCCTTCCATTGAGTCAGTCCCTATTGTACGGAAGTTTCCTGAGGTTTTTCCTTCAGACCTGCCGGGCATGCCACCCGACAGGGATATTGATTTCTGTATTGATCTGGCACCGGGCACTCAGCCCATCTCTATTCCACCCTATCGTATGGCCCCGCCGGAGCTAAAAGAGTTGAAAGATCAGTTGCAGGACCTTCTTGAGAAAGGCTTTATTAGGCCTAGTGTTTCCCCCTGGGGAGCACCTGTATTATTTGTAAAGAAGAAAGATGGCTCGATGCGGATGTGTATTGATTACCGGCAATTAAATAAAGTGACAATAAAGAATAAGTATCCACTGCCGAGGATTGATGATTTGTTTGACCAGCTCCAGGGAGCGAGGGTATTCTCTAAGATAGACTTGAGGTCAGGCTACCATCAGCTGAAGATCAGGGCGGCTGACATTCCTAAGACAACCTTTCGCTCTAGATATGGGCATTATGAGTTCTTGGTCATGTCCTTCGGGTTGACCAATGCCCCAGCAGCATTCATGGAGTTGATGAATCGGGTATTCAAGCCTTACTTAGATCTGTTCGTGATAGTCTTCATAGATGACATCCTGGTATACTCCCGCAGCCAGGAAGAGCACGAGCAGCACCTCAGAGTGGTTCTTCAGACTCTGAAAGATAACCAGCTATATGCCAAATTTTCTAAATGTGAGTTCTGGCTGAGTTCGGTAGCATTTCCGGGTCACATTGTATCGGTGGAAGGTATTCAGGTAGACCCAAAGAAGATTGAGGCAGTCCAGAATTGGCCTCGACCAGCTTCAGTGACTAGATCCGGAGTTTCTTGGGGTTAGCAGGTTACTACCGTTGATTTGTAGAGGGGTTCTCTTCTATTGCAGCCCCGATGACCAGGTTGACCCAGAAGGGTGTCCAGTTCAAATGGTCAGATGAGTGTGAGGCGAGCTTTCAGAAGCTCAAGACAGCCTTGACCACCGCACCAGTGTTGATACTACCTACAGGTACAGGGCCTTATACAGTTTATTGTGACGCATCTCGTACAGGGCTTGGAGCGGTATTGATGCGGGATGGTAAGGTTATCGCTTATGCTTCGAGACAGTTAAAAATACATGAGAAAAATTATTTAGTACATGATCTTGAGTTAGCAGCAGTGGTTCATGCCTTAAAGATCTGGAGGCATTATCTATATGGTGTGACATGTGAGGTGTACACCGATCACAAAAGCCTACGGTACTTGTTCAAACAGAAGGAGTTGAATCTACGACAGCGGAGATGGTTAGAGTTGCTAAAAGACTATGATGTTACTATATTATATCACCCAGGTAAGGCCAATGTGGTGGCCGATGCATTGAGTAGAAAGTATTCCAGCATGGGTAGTCTTGCATATATTCCGGTCAATCAGAGACCATTAGCTCTAGATGTCCAGGCCTTAGCCAACCGGTTCGTGAGATTAGACATTTCTGAGCCTAGCAGGGTGTTAGCCTGCACGGTCGCTCGTTCTTCTTTATTAGAGCGTATCCGTGAGAGGCAATTTGATGATCCTCATTTGCGTGACTTGAGAGATACAGTACAGCGGGGAGGTGCCACACAGGTAAATCTAGATGATGATGGGGTATTGAAATTGCAGGGTCGAGTTTGTGTGCCCAATGTCGAAGGAATTCGAGAGTTGATCTTAGCGGAGGCCCACAGGTTTGCGGTATTCTATTCACCCAGGCGCCGCGAAGATGTACCAGGACTTACGGCAGCACTATTGGTGGCGCAAAATGAAGAAAGATATCGTTGTGTATGTCGCTCGGTGTCTGAATTGTCAGCAGGTGAAATATGAGCACTAGAGACCTGATGGTGTATTCTAGAGGATTGAAATTCCCGAGTGGAAATGGGAGCGGATCACTATGGACTTCGTTACTGGACTTCCTTTGACTCGGAGGAAATTTGATGCTATTTGGGTCA
Source organism: Nicotiana noctiflora (assembly GCA_032618575.1). Lineage (NCBI taxonomy): Eukaryota > Viridiplantae > Streptophyta > Magnoliopsida > Solanales > Solanaceae > Nicotiana > Nicotiana noctiflora. The sequence continues at coordinate 7,927 of JASVEL010013695.1, read as the reverse complement.
TTGTTGATAGGCTGACCAAGTCGGCACACTTTATTCCAGTATCTGTCTCCTACTCGTCGGAGAGGTTAGCGGAGGTTTACATTATTCGTCTCCATGGAGTGCCAGTGTCTATTATCTCTGATCGGGGTACGCAGTTTACCTCGCGGTTCTGGAGAGCGGTCCAGCAGGAGTTAGGCACTCGGGTTCAGTTGAGTACAGCATTTCATCCTCAGACGGATGGCCAGTCCGAGAGGACTATTCAGATTCTAGAGGACATGCTTCGAGCCTGTGTTATTGATTTCGGAGGCTCGTGGGACCGGTTTCTGCCATTAGCAGAGTTCGCCTACAATAACAGTTACCAGTCTAGCATCCGGATGGCTCCGTATGAGGCGTTGTATGGTAGGCGATGTCGATCACCAGTTGGATGGTTTGAACCGGGAGAGGCTCGGTTGCTGGGTACAGATTTAGTTCAGGAGGCCTTGGATAAGGTCAAGACTATTCAGGAGAGATTGTGTTCAGCTCAGTCCAGGCAGAAGACTTATGCAGATCGTAAGGTTCGAGATGTAGATTTCATGGTTGGTGAACGAGTATTGCTCAGAGTGTCGCCTATGAAGGGCGTGATGAGGTTCGGGAAGAAGGGCAAGCTCAGCCCTAGGTATATTGGTCCATTTGAGATTCTAGACAGAGTGGGAGGGGTGGCTTACAGATTAGCTTTGCCGCCTAGCTTATCAGCCGTGCATCCAGTTTTTCACGTATCTATGCTTCGGAGATACCACGGTGATCCCACACATGTGTTAGACTTCAGTACTGTCCAATTGGACAATGATCTATCTTACGAGGAGGCACCGGTGGCCATTCTAGACCGGCAAGTTCGACAGTTGAGGTCGAAGAGTTATCCTTCTGTGCGTGTTCAGTGGAGAGGTCAGCCTCCTGAGGCATCGACCTGGGAGTCTGAGTCTGACATGCGGAGCTGATATCCTCATCTATTCCATGACTCAGGTGCTTCTTTCTTTTGTCCATTCGAGGACGAACGGTTGTTTTAGAGGTGGAGAATGTGACGACCCAAAGGGTCATCACTTATTTTTATTAATCATTTCGAGCTTCTGAGGCCTCGAAAACCTCATTCCATGTTGCCTCGATTTACGTGCACGGTTCGAGCATGTAGCCGGAAAGATTTTTGTGATAGAAAAATATGAATTCTATGAGAAATTTGGATAAAAATGATATTAATATTGATATGGTTGACTTCGGTCAACATTTTTGTTAAACGGATCCGGACCCGAGATTGGATGGTCCCGAAAGGTCCGTAGGAAAATATGGGACTTGGACATATGTCCGGAGTCGAATTCTGAGGCCTAGAGCCCAAGTTATGAATTTTTCTATGAAATTATTTTTGATGTAATTCTTAAAGGAAATGAATTAATTGACCTTGGTATCGGGCTCGTATTTTGGTTCCGACGCCCGGTACAAGTCTTAAATATTATATATGTGATTTCTGTAAAGTTTGGTGACATTCGGATGTCGTTTGAGACGTTTTGGACCTTGAGTTCCAAGTTTGAAAGTTTTGAAAAAACCAAAAGTATGAAAATCATGAATTTGAGGCTTGATTTGATGAAAACGATGTGATATTGGCGATGTGATCGCACGAACAAGTTCATAATGTGTTTTTGATGTTGTGTACATGTTTGGTTTGGAGCCGGGGGGCTCGGGTAAAGATTTGATAGGCCGTAGGATCAATTTCTGAATTTATGCACTGCTGGTTTTTCACCCAGCTGTTGGCTTCGCATTTGCGAAGCATTTCTCGCAAATGCGAAGAAGGCAGTTCAAGGTTGGGTTCGCAAATGCGAACCCATTATCGCAAATGCGATGCCTGCGAGAACCAGCCAAGTTCGCAAATGCGAACAAAGTGTCGTAAATGCGACACTGGCACACCTGGGCCAGAGTTCGCAATTGCGAACTTAACCTCGCAAATGCGAGGCCTTCAGTATTTTGCCTGTCTTCGCAATTGCGACAAAGCCCAGAAGCCAGCTTGTTCGCAAATACGAACATTATTTCGCAAATGCGAAATCCCCAGCAACTGCCTAGACTTCGCAAATGCGAACAAATGTTCGCAAATGCGAACTTTCCAGCCTTAGCTTATTTTTCAACTCCATAAATTGGTCGGGGTTCGCAATTGCGAACCCATGTTCGCAAATGCGAACACAGAGACCTGTAAATCACGATTTTCAGTTCATTTCTTCACTTTTCACAACCCAAAAACACCCATTTGGGATTCTTCACGGATTCCTTCTTCTTCAAAACAATTGTAAGTCACTTTTTACTTAACTCTTTCAATTCCTAACATCATTAAACATGTTTTTCAATAGAAATCAAAGGTTTTCATGGTAGAATTTCTTATTTTTGATAGGATATAGGGTTTTTCATAAATTGGGTAATTGGACCTCGAATTGAGGTCCGATTTTGTAACAAATCATATACTTGAACTCGTGGGGGGATGGGTAACCAGATTTTGGTCCGAACCCCGAGTTCCGACCATGTGGGCCCGGGGTCGAAATTCACTATTCCGGGCAGAATGTTGTAAAAGTTGTAATTGGCCTTATGAATTAGTTTGTTGAGTAGTATTGATGATATTAAATCAATTGTGTATAGATACAATTGGATTGGAGCCAAATTTGAAAGAAAAAGACATTGCCACAGATTGAATTGTTCATAAACATTCGAGGTAAGTGTTTGTTTTATCCTAGTTTGAGGGAATAGGATTATGTGCTATGTGTTATATGATCGAGTGCGGTGTATGGGCTGTGGTGACGAGCATCCATACACTGGCGTCTAGTATGACCGTGAGTCGTTGATAATTCTTATTGTGAGACATAATTGCAGATGAATTGTTGAACCTTTGCCAGGTTGTAGAATTGTTATTGTTCTCCCTTGTCGGGACTTGTTGTGAAGATGATTATTGATTGCCCTTGATGGGACGGTTTATGAATTACTATTTCTTTCTTTGCCCTTAACTGTGATTGTTATTTGGGTGAGGAAGAGTGATAATGCACGAAGGGTGATGCCGTGCCTTGATATATTATTTATGCACGAAGGTTAATGCCGTGCCATATTTTATTGATTATGCACAAAGGATCATGCCGTGCCCTGGTTATTGAACCATGTACGAAGGATCATGCCGTACTATGGATGTGAGGATGAGAGTAAAAGCACGAAGGGTGATGCCGTGTACTTTATTTGCTTATTTGGTGAGGATGAGAGTAAAAGCACGAAGGGTGATGCCGTGCAAATGCTTGCTATTCCTTGACTTGATATTACTTGTGTTTCCATTTTACTTTGTTTTCCTTATGAACTTATTAACTGTTGTTAATTGTTGAGTTCTTTGAGATATTCCTTATTGTGTTATTACTTGGTTATTTCTTGTTATTCTGTGGTATACATATATATTGAACTGCACAGGTTTATGTGGGTGTATGGTCCTAGGCTTGTCACTACTTCGCCGGGATAGGCCAGGCACTTACCAGCACATGGGGTCGGTTGTGCTGATACTACACTTCTGTGCGTTTTTGCACAGGTCCAGGTTACGATCAGGAGCAGCAGCAGTAAATCGATTGCGTGGGAGTTGATCACATTTGAGACCGAGGTAGCTTGCGGACGTCCGCAGGCCCGACGTCTCTCTCTTTATTTATGTTACTAGCTACAGTCTCTTTGTTCCGAGACAAACAGAATTATGTTATATTTCCTTCAAACTTTTATGTGTAGTAATCCATAGTAGTTCGTGAGTTGGTGACTCCACGTCTTGGGTAGAGGATTTCAGTATGATTTTTACCTTGTAACTAGTTATTTCTAATTCGATAAAGTATTCCGCACTTATTTAATTAAAGTTATGGTTTGTTGATAAATAAATTATGAAATTGTATTAAAAATAGGATAGTATGAATACAGTGGCTTGCCTAGCTACCACGAGTAGGCGCCATCACGATCCCGATGTTGGGGGAAAATCCGGGTCGTGACAAAAGGCCAAGTCTATATTAACTGAGACAGGGTCAAGGACCCACTGTGATATATTATATTGGGCCTGAGAGGCCAAGTATATACTGACTGGGATAGGGTCGAGGACCCATTATGAAGTATTATATATATATATACCTATATTGGATCGGGCTGCACGCCGCAGCAGTATATATATTGGATCGGACTGCATGCCGCAGTAATATACATGTGATATACATGTAATATACATGAGGGACGGACTGCACGCCGCAGTATTATTGCGCTTGGGCTGTAGGAGCCCCTTCGGAGTCCGAGTCTGCACACATTCTCGGTGAGCGCTGGTGTATATTATGGGATCGGGCTGCGCGCCGCAGCAGTATAACTATATATACATATATATATTGGATCGGACTGCACGCCGCAGTAATACATGTGTGGATCGGGCTGCACGCCGCAGTATCATAGTGCTTGGGCCTAGGGAGCCCCTCCGAAGTCTGTATACTGCACGCCGCAGCGGTATATGTATTGGAGCGGGCTGCACGCCGCAGCATTATACTTATTCATATCCTATTACCTACTTAAATACTTATATATTACAGACATAGGTATGTGTCTTCATATATTGAGATGGCCTTACACCGTAGGGGTACGAGTGAGGGTTCGATCAGTGTGGGATCTTGTAGAGATAGATGTGGATTGGAGATTAGAGTACTTACCATAGTGATGACATACCTGTGAGGGTTGCCTTAGAACTGCTAAGTGATAGCACATGAGTTCTTACTTTCAGATATTGTTTATTATTGTTACTCACTGAGTTGAAATATACTCACCCCACTCCCCTGCACTTTCTGTGCAGATCCACAGGTGCCCGAGAGTAGTTGAGACATTGTAGCTGCTGATCCTTGTCTACATTTGCGGAGATTACGAGGTAGCTGCCAGCGTCCGCAGAGCCTGTTTTCTCCTTCTTTATCATCTGTTGATTTCCTTTTACCTAGACTGTTTGTATTAGGATGTTACTCTATAGAGGCTCAGTCTCGTGACACCACGATATGGTTGGGACCGTATTTTGTATGCTTTTACTATCTCGCTCACCACCTGATATGATCATTTGTTGTTTAAGTTTAATTTGATTAATTGGAATTAATAACTGACTGGTTTAAGAGTTAATATGGTTGGGATTGCCTAACATTGTGTTGGGCGCCATCACGACTAGGGTTTGGGTCGTGACAGTAACCATGGATAACCAATGGGTCTAAACTTTACATTTGTAAAGCCTTAAATTGGGGGTTCCTCAAGTTAGGGAGATTAAGAAGTCTCCCAAAAGTGATCATGCACAAAAAGTTATGGATAATATGGTTAACCTATATTATCCACCGGTTAACCCATTTTTTTATCCGTATTAAATATGGGTCAGATCGGATAATTGATCCATTTTTTATTACCCATTTTAGACACGAACCATATCTGACCAGAACCGCCCTTTTGCCACTCATACCCCCTCTTGTGAACCTTGCCCCGGGACCTTGAGTTCCCTCTGAACTTGGACACTTGAGGGATAACCCTTCCACACTTCACTATGTCTTAACCCTTTAATGCATTTGGGTGTGAGCACTACCTGAAGTCCATATGAGTGTAGATGCGTGATTTTGCCCCTACCCGAGATTTTTTGTATTTTTAGTGTAAAATATTTAGTTTAGGCCTAATATAACTATCTTAGCTAATTTTGACTCTTTTACTTTATTTTAACCTTAAAATGAAAAATAACAAAAATATAGTTTCGTAGTCATTTTTAAACTTGAAAAATACAAAAATAGTACTTTATATTTTTATCTTTTTATAAAAACGAAAATAATAAAAATAGTTTCATTAATATTTTGTAGTTACTTTAATTTTGAAAAATATAAAAAAAAATAGTCTTATTTTAATTATGAGTATTATGGTTATTTTGATTAAATAACACCATTCTCGGTTCCGGGCAAAGATTAATGTTCGGGTTCAAACTACCCGGTTTTATAATTTTCGGACCTAGCCCATAATAATCCGAGCCCACTACACATGGGAGACACGGACAGAGCACGAGATGAAGCCCATAATTCTTGAAACCCACGTGGAGACCCATGACTCTTGGTCTCTCACGTGGTCATTGAAAGAATCTTTGTCCAACGGACAAAAGATGGGCAAATGTTGTCACGGTTTAAAAAATAAAAGAGAGAAGGACACGGTTCAGTAGGGGGTGTTTTACTGATTTTAAAAGAAAGAATGGGGGGGGGGGGGGTAACGTTAAAAAGAGGGAACTGAAGAGAGCATACGGAGATAGAGAGAAAGGCAAAAGAGCTGCCTAATATTTCAGAACAAAAACGGGACCCTGCCGCCACCCCCTTCCCCATTTTTTCTCGTTCTTTCTTAAAAAACTAACGGCCAGATCTCTCTTTCTTTGAAAAAAAAAAAGAGAAAACACACATAAAACATATATTGTGGAGTCATCTTCTTCAGGCAAAGAAAAAGAACCAAAAACGATAACAAAAAAAAAATCCTAGAAAAAACCCTACTGGAAAGAAACCTCCACCGACCATTGCCTCATCATCAATCACCAACAGCCCGTCGTGGACCACCCTCATGACCACCTGCAGTCCGTCGTACAGCCAACGTCAACCACCCTCATGTTATGTCAACTACTCCATCATGTCGTCATCTCCGTCGTTACCAGTCATCCGTCGCTAATGCCATGCGCGCAGTAGCTCTTCCTGTTGCCATCTTACCCCAGTGACCCCTGAACTTCCTGCTTCTTCTCGTTCACGGCAGCCTGCTTGAGACCCGTTTAGTTCTGGGTTTTGCTCGATATGGTATAAAGCGGAGGTGGGTGTTCGAACGCTCGAGGTCGTCGGCAAGTTTCGGGATATAGGTCGTAGTTTCGTTGAGGCTTCTGACCACTGTTTTGGTCATCCGGTGCTGGTTCCGTTTACTGTTGGTTAGTTTTCTTGCCTCTGATTGTTCCCTTCAGAATTATCATTCATGATGTTTAATGTATCCGTCGGTCAATTTTCTTGTCCGGCTTTGCTTATCAGATTTGCTTTATTGAGTTATGCATGGGATTAATTGTGTGATTGTTAAGTATTTTGTTTGATTAAATGCAAAATATGGTTTTCTGAAAAGGAAGGCAGAGTTTTGATCTTTATTGCAACTTTGTAACAGGAGTTAGCTAGAAATTTGTACAATAAGAATGATTCTAGTAGTAGCACTTATGTCAAAAACTATAGTTTTTTTTTACTGGAACTGTCGTTGGTTATGATGTTATAGTGAGTAGTAATAAAGGGGAAAGTTTGGCTAGAGTGAGAAGAATTTGAAATCGATATATGGGAAAAAGAAGTAGCGAATTTTGGCCGCTTTCACCAAAACAATAACACGTTGGTCTCTTTAGGTGCATATGTTAATAATATTACCTTCCCAAATACGGGTGCACGTTTATGTGACCCAAATCTAAAACACAACAAAGTCGAAATATGTTAAAAGCCACGGGCGTACTGGTACGACGTGGTTCGAGATACATTTTTACGACGTTGTAATTCTTGTACAAAACAAATAATAATTTTAATATTAAAAGCGGTTAAAGGTTAAACATTCCACATAAGTTAGAGCATGGTAAATTAGATAAATAAGCCGAATATGACAGTTGAGCGACCGTGCTAGAACCACGGAACTCGGGAATGCCTAACACCTTCTCCCGGGTTAACAGAATTCCTTATCCGGATTTCTGGTACGCACACTATTAAACAGAGTCATTCTTTTCCTCGATTCGGGATTCAAATCGGTGACTTGGGACACCATAAATCTCCCAAGTGGCGACTCTGATTTCATTAAATAAATCCCGTTTCGATTGTCCTTTAATTGGAAAAACTCCCTCGCGCCCTCGCGGGTGCGGAAAAAGGAGGTGTGACAGCTCTGGCGACTCTGCTGGGGA
>JASVEL010013694.1:0-18738 GCA_032618575.1 Nicotiana noctiflora | reverse complement strand
AGGGTCACGAGTCTAGAGCCTCTAAACATTATCGGATAACCATATCTAAACAAAATACTCAAGTATGAATAATGTATATACAAAGGAAAACTGGAATAAGAAGAGAAGCCAGGTCCTGCGAACGCCAGCAGCTACCTCAGTAACTCGGATAAATACTGATAAAAGCTGGAGTGCTCGTCTATCCCTCCCGTGTACCTGAATCTGCACACAAAGGTGCAGGGAGTAGGGGTGAGTACTAAGTACTCAGTGAGTAATAAATATATACAAGTAGCTGAAAGTAAGAAATCCACAGAATACCACATAATGAAGCTAAACTACAGTCTGATTCCTCCTACGAACTAGAAACAACAATAGTACATTACCACTATCACAGATAATTTACAAACAAATATGCAATGCAAAGCACATAACCGCTATGGCGTGTAGCCCGATCCATTTAACGTCGACGGCGCTCACTGGGGGTGTGTACAGACTCCGGAGGGGCTCCTACAGCCCAAGCGCAATATCGCTGCGGCGTGCAGCCCGATCCTCATATCATATCAACCGCTGCGGCGTGCAGCCCGATCCATCCTCAGTCCACAACAATCATGTAAGTCACACAACATCTTAAATTATTTATTTCCAGGTTCCCTTTCATTAATTTTGAAAATACGATAACTTTTATTTAATTTTTGCAAAACAGGTGACTTAGCAATTCAATACTGTGATTTCAACCCAGGACTGAGATCAGTGATTTAAGCAAGTATAGCTATCATATATATAACTATCCCCTAGGGATACTACAGGTCGGCACAAAGCCCCAAACACAGCTTACAACCCACAATTATATCAAACATAGTGGTTTTCAACCACTAATATCATATTATACTCATTCGGGATGGACTAAGTCTCAATCCCCAGTCACAACCAATCCTCACACCTGCCACGGGGTGCGAGCCACGCCCTACTAGCGTCACAATGTGCTAAGCCGGGGTTTCGAACCCTCAAGCTACCATATACACTAACTACTCACCTCTAGCCGGTCGTAGACTCGTCCGCAATGCCCTTTCCTTTAGAATTCGCTGCCTTACGTATAGAATCTATTCAAACCATAATAATTATGTCATTTACGGGTCAAAGAAACACAACCCATTTCAATTTACATGAAAAACTCATAAATACGCTAAGTTGGTAAAAACCCGACCCCGGGCCCGCTATCTGAAAAATTTAGAAAGTTATATCAATGTGATCCTCGTCTCGCCACGAGTCCGTGCATATAAAATTTGTCGAAATCGGAGTTCGAATGACCTTTCAAAACTCAAAATCTCGTTTTCAATGCCTAGGCCACAATTCTTCACAATTTCTACCCAAATTCATGAAGATTAATGTTAATTCTACCATAAAATTATGTTTTTGAGTCAAGAATCTTACCTCCGATGGATACCCGATGAATTCCCAGCGAAGAAATAATAATTTGGAGGAAACCGACCTATCGATTTCCACGAGTTACCTTTTGTTGAAAATACATGAACCACCATGTCATAATCGGCATCAGATTTACGTCTTGGTCTCAATATTTTGTAACCGTCGATAGAAGGAAAGTAGCAAAAATTATAAATACCAGAGGACTACGGCCTAAGAACTGGACTACTGATTTTTTCTTGATTCTCTAATGGCCGGATTCCAAAGAATGATTGTATCATTAGGGTAATTTAGAGGAAGCATACCATTAGATGAGTGATAACTTATTCCACATGTTCTCCACTCATGATTGGTTGCAATTGGAAGATCAACAAGAGAGACACTGGAATCATGTTGATGTGGGGGATCCATGATGTAGTAGTATAAGCACTTAGCCAACGTTATTTGGGTAGAAACCATAAAGTACTTTTCACAATTTGTTTTGTCACTTTTGCGAGTTTCATAATGCTTCTTTATGAGTTGACTATCTTTAATTAGAGAATGCCATAATTTGCAACACTTTTGAACCTTAAAAGTGATTTCACAGAAAGTCTTGTGACTATATAATGATGACATTGTGGAGAAAGTAATTAGGCATCATGATATCTAACTGATGTTGGTGTTGAATTATTGTTTGTGCAGTCGAACGGCTGTTGCTAGGGTTTTATGGTTTTATTTTTATCTAAATTCCCTCCGATTTGCTTCTAACTTTCCCAACATATATAAATTAGCATATTGAAGTATTAAATAAAGAAAACGGGGCGATAACTCCCGTAACGACAAGTCGGGTCGTTACAACTATCAACTATCAGATTTCGGGGTCATGTGTTATACCAATTTTGGGATGAGATGTATTTATGTGGTATTGAAAGATTTTCCAAAACTTGTTTATGATAAAGAGGTGAGAATGGAACGGGATGATAATGAGACTTGAGATATTCCTGCGTCCGTAATAATTCTACATTTTAATATTAGCGGGATCATGGAAACATATTCAATATACTCATAGTGCTTAAGTTAATCACCATACTCACATGGGGTAATCATCTTTTAATGAACCACCGACATGAGGTTTGTATAATGGTTATTCCAATTATCTATCATAGACTAAGTATGAGCAGTTGAACCCTTAAATGGATTGTTATGAATGTGGTAGTACTATGCACATCATTGGAAAAAAACTATCCTAGTCATGGGAGAAGCATAATTGTTAAAAGCACTGAGGCTACGTACTTTATTACCGTTACTACTCCACTTGCATGACCAACCAGAGGTAGGGGTCAGGATGTTAGAGGTGGAGGTGAGACTCGTAGAGGTGGAGACCGAGTCGTTAATATATTTTCTATGGTATGGCTGAGGTTGCAACACCAGAGGGTGTCGTTACAAGTATGGTCTCGAATTATTGTAAAGTAACAATTTTGTTAACTTGATTCGTTCTAAGTATCGAGGCAAGTCCTCCTATTGCGCTCCACTTATGAGCGAACTTCGTAATTCTGAAAATTTACTTATGTGAATACTCCTGTTAGGAGATTATATGGAGATAGTTATGTCTATCACTATGTATTGGTCAAAAAAAAAGTTGTGAGGCAAAAATCAGTTTTTGTTAATCATTTCATTGAGTTCGATGCAATTTCCAAATAACTGATTTCAATCGTGAATTATATTCTCTATCGATGTGAGGGTTCTTTATATGTTGTGATTTTGTTTAACGAAAAGTATCTAGAAGAAAAAAATTGGATAAAAATTCCAGTTGGCACAATGTGCATATTACTTGTGTACAGAGTTGAGGACAAGATTCTCGTACTTTTATATTATGTGAAATATTTAAACCGGGCTACAAGCTGTGGTGGATATTATATAAAGAGGAGGTCCTTGTGGTGAAAAGTTTGTGTTTAAATTATCCCTTTATAAAATTAAAATTTATAATATAGCACTTATAGGGAGAGATGACTATGAGACTTATTTGAAAAAAATTTGTTTGAATATCTCTGTGCATAATTTGCTAAAATTATATTGTAATTATTGAGTTTTAGCCTACAAGGTGAGTGCCCATGTGGCATTAATTGTGAATCGTTAATTTGGGCAAGTAATTATGAGGTCTTCATGCTACGTTGTTAGTAAAGTAAAAGCTTGAGACAAGAATTATTAGCATGAAGTTAATTGGTAATTTTGTAATCGATAATGTACAACTATTAAAACCAGAGATGTGGTAATGGTCATACATATGATGTGTTTCATATCAAAATATCTTTATGATAGTGTCATACATGTAATACGGAGCTTGGTGTTATTGACAAATACATTGTGGTGATTTATTGAGTTGTGGATGTATTATTAGGAGTTGTTTGGTGTTACTCTAATAGGTGGATAAGCCCAATTACAGGGGATACTCTGCCAAAATTTCTGAAAATTTTGGGAGTTAGAATATTTTGGGATATTGAGATTGTGCAAAGAAAGAAAGAAATTACATTACGAGTTTGAGTACAGAATCTACTTCTCATTTGAGGACGAATGACCCTAAGTGGGGAAGAATGTAATACCTCATATTTGATGGGTGCATAGGCATGAATTGCTATAGCCAGTCGAGACTAATATCGTGTGTTCACGTGAAAAATCTGACCTTTCTGAAAATGATTGGATTGTGAGAAATTTGGTCTTCAAGTTTACAAATATGGATAAAGGAGATAATCTCAATTGAAACGATATTGTCGGAATTATTTCGAATGCGGTAATATGGGATCAATCACGAGGTATGTGCAAAAGTAGGAACATTAAATTTGAGACCTCAGAATAATCTTAGTACGTTCGAGGACGAACGTTTGTTTTAGAGGTGGAGATTGTGATGACCCAAAAAAAATTATCTTTAAATTAAACAATCATCTCTGTGTTTTAATACCTTGAAAAGCTCTATTAGTAATTCCTCGACTTGCGTGCGCAGTCCGTATAATTTTTTTTCGGAAGGTTAACTGATCGATTTTAACTTGAAGAAAACTGTTGTATTTTTTTTACAACACTGTGAATAGTGACTGTGAATAGTGCCATGAATAGTGCCCGTGAATAGTACTAGTGAATAGTGCCATGAATAGTGTGAGTGAATATTACGGGTGAATAGTCCCCATAAACAGTACCGTGAACAGTAAAACGGGTGAACAGTGCCAGTAATATTTTTGGACAGACCACTAAGTTCGGGAAATGGGACAAAATCCCATTTTTCAATTTCTGCAAAATTAGAGCTCGGGGAGAGGCGATTTTCCGGAGATTTTCAGAGAAAACAATGGGGTAAGTGTTCATTATCATAAATCATTTATAGATTATGATTCCATACTCATTTACATCATGAATTCATAAATTTATCGAAGAAAATTCAGATTGTTTTGCAAAATCTACCAAAAATGAAAATTTTAGATTTGGAGGTCGAGTTTTCATCGAAATTCGATAATTTTTTTAAAGTTGAACTCGTATCAGAATGGGTTGTCAGATTTTACGAGTTTCGTCAGACTTTGATATGTGGGCCCCACGGCCAATTTTGAGCTAAATTTTGAATTTTAATTCGGAAAATGTATAAATTCATATGGAATTAGTTCCTACGATTCGTGTTGAGTATTTTAAATTATTGTGACTAGATTTGAAGCTTCGGATGAATTCACGAGACAAAGGCATGTTGGATTTTTGAATTGGTAGCAAAGCGAGGTAAGTGTTTGGTCTACCCTAGCTTGAGGGAATAAGAGTTGAGTATAATTGCTACTTGTTATGTGTTGTGTCCGACGTATAGGGATGGTGATGAGTATCCATACGTTGGGGGTCGAACATGACCGTGAGTCCTAAATTGCTAAATTGTCGTATTCATATTTGATGCTTATGAGAACCTGTTTGAAGATATTGAAGCTGAGCAAGTAATTGTTATGATCAAGTAATTGTATCAATTGTGTTAAATAGAAATTCATAAGTTTGGTTATAGCTGGTTCTTCTTTGCCGGGAATATATTGTTGAGTATTTGTTATTGGTTTCACACCGGAAATACATACACGGTAATATATATATTGTTGATTAAAGATTATTGGTTTCATACCAGTAATATATATGTTGTTGATTAAATATTATTGGTTTCACACCGGTAATAATATATATTGTTGATTAAAGATTATTGGTTTCATACCGATATTATTGGTTTAATATCGGTAATATATATATATATATATATATATATATATATATATATATATATTGTTGATTAATTATTATTGGTTTCTTGCCGGTAACATATTAAGAAATGGGATCGTGTGGCACGCGGACCACTTATATATTAAGAAATGGGATCGTGTGGCACGCCGACCACTTATATATTAAGAAATGGGATCGTGTGGCATGCCGACCACTTATATATTAAGAAATGAGATCGTGTGGCACGCCGACCACTTATATATTAAGAAATGGGATCGTGTGGCACGTCGACCACTTATATATTAAGAAATGGGATCGTGTGGCACGCCGACCACTTATATATTAAGAAATGGGATCGTGTGGCACGCCGACCACTTATCTATTAAGAAATGGGATCGTGTGGCATGTCGACCACTTATATATTAAGAAATGGGATCATGTGATATGCCGACCATAATTTATATGATTGTTTGCATTGGACATAGTTGTCGATAGCCTATTATGTACTGTTATTGGCCATAGTTGCCGGTGTCATGTTGATAAATGAGATTATATTGAATTGGGAGCGAGTGGTACGCCTACCACAAGATACGAAATAAAATGGGAACGGGTTGCACGCCGCAACGGTGTTAAATAAGATTGGAACGGGTTGCGCTTACAACGAGATGTGATCTGTAAGTGACATCTGCCTTTGTTTTCCTTATTCTTGTTAGTGGCTGGATTTTGATTCCTTATAATGGTGATGCCGTGCACTTTCTATTGTTGTGTTTATTTGTAGTTATCAATTCAAGTGTTTAAAATGTTTGAATTCTTTTATTGTTGTGACCCTTCGTGTTAGAACCTACAGTGTCTGCATTATTTCACTGCATTATATATATATATATATATATAGTTCAATACTTCAATATATATATATATATATATATATATATATATATATATAGTTCAATACTTCAAGCTTCAATAATTGTACTTTAATTGAAAAGGGCATTTTCTTTATCAAATGATTACTAAAAATAACTTCTTCTTTTCTTGTTGATTTACTAATTGGGTTGGAAGTTGTTCTATACTTTATGTTAAGTAAATGAGGCTCGTCGAACATTCTTAATTGTATTGGGTCATGGACCCTGTGAAATGAGTAACCAGAGAATATTGATGTGCAATGTGGAATAGAAATATGTTGGCACAAGGTGCCGGGGAAAATATTATAATTTTATTTAATTGCACGTGAGTTGTCCGTGCAGTTGTGATATAAATATGGGCACGAGATGCCGTAAAAATATGAAAGTGGGTCGAGACCTATATTATTATGATTTTGAAACGAGGCGTCACAAGGTGACCTTTACTCAAAAGAATTATATTCGAAAGATACTTATTTGAAGGAAATATATTCGAAACATATTTATTGAAAGCATTTTATTCTAGAGATTGTTACTTGGAGGATTTATAGGCGAAATATTTATCCTTGAAAGACTCGATTAATTGATTGCACTTGTATTTATTATTTGTTGAGAAACATTTGTGGTGTTCTTGTTGCCAACTATTTATATCTCTGGTAGATCATTGTTGTCAGCTATTTATATCTCTGGTAGATCATTGTTGCCATTATTGTTATTTGCTTCCTATTATTTTGTACGCTATAAACTGCACATGTTTATGTGAGTGTCTGGTCCTAGTCTCGTCACTACTTCACCAGGATAGGCTAGACACGTACCAGCACATGGGGTCGATTGTGCTGATAGTACACTTCTGTACATTTTTGTGTACAGATTCAGGTATTTGATCGATGGTAGTTATTCGTTGCGGTGGAGACTCAAGGTAAACCTGCTATAGAGTTTGCAGTCCTCAGAGTCACCTTCAATTGTACTTGTTTCCATTTGTTCCCTAAAGGCTTGTGACTTGTACTACCGGTTTTGGGAATTGTAAATCGTTTAGAGAAATTTCAGTTGAAGTTAATAAGTATCAATGTTATTTTGGTTTATATTAGGCTTACCTAGTTTGAAGACTAGGTTCCATCACGGCTCCTTCGGAGGGATTTTTGGGTCGTGACAAAAATATTACCAAAAGTCTATTTATTCCAAATTTGAACTGAGTCTTTAAACTTAGTTAAAGCAGGAATTAGTTGATTATTATCAGTCCAAACTTGCATGATTACATTCTCCAAGTAGGATGTATAGTCCATATTGATTCAAATCTAAAAATCTTTGTTCTAGGTAATACACAGTGATATAAATCTATTTTTACATGACAGTGATCCGAGTGAGTTCATGGCAGATGAGTAACTAAAGCATCAGCATAATTAGAAAGCCAAGAATAATTTGATAACACACGATCTATTCTCTCTAGAATATTAGCAGTGTTATGTCTACCATTTGTCCATGTGTAACGACTACCCTTATATCCTAAATCTGTGAGCAAGCAATAATTAAAACAACATAGTAAATTATTATCACGTTTATTATTAATAGCCAGGCTCCCAAATTTATCATTTGCATTAAGAATTTCGTTAAAATCCCCACCTATCAACAAAGGGCCTTTATAATTATCAAAAATACGTTTATGATTATTCCACAAAACAATTCTATTCGATAGATCATTACTAGCATATATAGCACTAAATCAAAATCATCCTTTAACACCTGGTGAGATTGAGAATGGGTTTCTAGCAAGACAACTAGTGCTAGCCTATTATAATCCAACAAAGACCTAAAATTTCTTCTAAACAACACTGATTGGCTATCCCAACAATTTCAGATTATAAAATTCATATGGTTTTCATTTTCTACAAATAAGTCAAACCAGACTGTCCTGGGCGTAGGGACAAAGTTGGACGGATTAACATGGCATATTTACCTACTGTTGGATTTATTGTTGGCCTGAGCCTGAAAGAGGTTGAGATTAGATTTTGAAGACACCTTATGAATATTTTCCTTTCGAATTCTTTCTTCTGCATGAAGACCTTGATTCCATTCATGCATGCATAAATTGGCCTGATCTCTCTATTATAAGCGATTGATGCGTCTACCTCTGCCTTTAAGTTCTCCTTCTGCTCTCTTTGTTCTGGTTGATTGTGATTGTCCGGAGAAGGAGGAGGAGGAGGTGGTGTTTGGACATGTGGTGTTCCTGGCCTCAACAATGGTGTGTGAGGTTGAGTCTTCCAGTATGGTTGTATCCAAGGAACATTGGGTGTTGGTGGAGGATAAAAGGGCATCCTTATGACATTTAGGTGAAGAGGTGTCTATTCCTAGACAAGAGAGGGGGGATGCAGTGTTTTAAAGGGCGCTACATTTGGACCTTGTATTATTGCTTAGTGGTAACGAGCAAATATCTCCGTTCCCAGTCTCATACCTTTCGCTACTATTTGGGCTAAATTCCTCGGATGATTTTTGAGAATTGTCACATCTTGTTGGTTTACTCGTATGGTGAAGGTTAAGGTATGATTGTGTAATCCCGCCTCTAGCCAAGATACTAGATACGTCAGTGCACAAGGAGAGTGTGCTGTGTAAACCACTGAATTTTGCTCCATTGTGAGATATTGTGATGGTTGAGAGAATGGTCTGGGATTGTGATGAAGCTGATGGAAAGTCTAGCGTGGAGTGTTGCAGCTGCTTCTCAGGTGGCTTAGAAAATTGAAGGGAAACATGTTGTGGAGTTGTAGTGCTTTGAGGAATGGATAAAGATAGCGCTTAGTTATATTGGGAACATTTACTGGCTTAGGTAATATTTGAGTGGGTGTAATGGCCAGTTGAAAAGATTGACATGAAGGAAATTTGTTTGACTTGGAAATGGAGGTGGAGTCTTCATTTTGCCCTAGATGCATGTCATTATAAGCTAGAAGTGGAGGGGTGTAGTTAATGTTAGAAGAAAGAGGTGGAGTTAATATAAGAGAATGTTGGTCGATTAGGTCATTTTTTGCAGAATAATTTTTGGCTTTGTCTTGCATATATGTATTTGTTTCGTGGCCTTCTGCATGATGAGAGTTTAGAGAAGAAGTGGTGTGGTCAATAGGTTTTAATAGGACCCCACTCTTGTGTACTTGAGTGGGGTTTGAATGTTGACTCAGTTTGTTATCTTTTATAATACTATGACTAGGTTTTAGTGTATCATTTATTATATTATTATCTTCCACTAATAGATCAAACTTATTACTAGTTAAAATACGGTTATGCAAATCAGTGATATTAAAATTATTATTAATAAAAATTCCTGCGTTGTTTAATGTTAATTGAGTAAAAGGAAGATTATTAGGATTAACAGAAGACTTACCAATTTCTCCATCCCTTACCTCATCAGAATTTTGCATGGTACGAGACAGCTTTGTGATTGCATGTTTTGGATGAAATTGGACTAGCTTCCAAGAGTCATGTGTATTTGCTGCAGTACCACTTTTATATTGCTCATGTTTGGAATTAACAGAAGAAGATGTTTCTTTGCCAATGGAGGGGCATGTTCGTTGGTTATGACCCATACAACCACATGTAATACACAATATATTTAAACCCTCATAAAGAATTGTTTGTTTACGATCACCAATGTATATATGAGTCTTTAATGGTTGATTTAATAACACTTCAATACATAAGCATATTGTCCCCTAGTAGTATTAGAAGTACAAATATCCATGAATAAGAATTTGCCAACCTTCTGAGCCAACTTCTTTAATATCTGATAATCATAAAACTTAGTAGGTAATTCTGGTAATCTCATCCATATAGCAGAAGATGTGAGTTGAGTTGTTAAAGCTTTAAATTTTGGCTTCCATTGTCAAACAGATAGGAAATGATTTAGTACAAACCAAGGCCCTCCTTGTAAAGCATGCATTTTATTCTCCTCTTTTTGAAATTTAAGAAGGAAAAAATCTGACCCTAGATCAATTAGAGGAAGATTTTTAGTAGGCTTCCACAAAGCATACACCTTCGGTCGAAGTAATTGCTGTTCAAACTTGCGCCCATATACTTTGATAATTACAGCATGTTCCCAAGATTTGTAGAGTCTATGTTTTTCCTATACTGTTAATGAATGAAGTTTGAGGAGTCAGTAGGTGCATCTAGTTCATCGTTGTAATCTAAATAATCCATGAGTGAAGATGATGTATTAATATGTGTAAAGTTGGAACTATTTGTGTTAAGTGTTTGGAGGTATGATTTTGGTAGCTTGTTAGACTCAAGCAATTGATTTGGTGAATCAATATTCATGGCGATATTCATTATAGTAGGAGATGTAATTGGTTGTGTATTGTCAGGTGGTTTTGGTGGGATGAATGTTGAAGGATGGTATTGCTGGGAGCTTGGGAGTGTTTGGTTATCATCCATCTTTCATTAGATCAACTTTATTTGTACCCCAAATGATGCAAAGCATAATTAATGCATATTAACAATTCGATAGCAACAGTAGAATTCTCATTAATAAAATTTTGCTGGGTTGTTATTATTTTCTTATCAATTCATTTTCCTTCAATTGAGGGAAAATGTTTTCCTTATCAAAAGAGGGAGAAATATTTTCCAAAGCTCCTTCTAACCTTCTTCGCCCTTACCAACTCACGCTACCCCTCTCAATTGTTTTTTAAAATTTCAGTTTTTCTTTTACCATCCACCCTACTACCTCTCCATCCCCACCCTCCCCCCTCCCCCGCAATTTTTTTTTACCTTAATTTTTTTTTGCAATTTCAAATTTTTATTTTTTATTTTCTGCGCCACCCACCCCCATTATGAGATCTCCAAAATTGATTAATCTACGTTCTGAAATTTTAGATTGAGCATGTTTCTCAATTTTATGCCACATACGCGCCGACACATTGGCTTTATATTTCTATTATATAGAAAAGAGAAGGGAGGTTGACCAAGGGCATTATGGTCATTTAAAAATATAACCACATTGTTTGCTTGTACAATAGGCTTAAAAGATTGATTTTGGGTTTGTAATAAGGGAAAAACCCAAAAGTAACATAGCGCAAACCATTGAATTATTGTGAACCCACTTTCCATTCAACCTTAACCATTTTTTTCTTTAAATGCACTACTTAATTAATGTTACTCTTCAATTTATTTAAACACAGACTAATTTTACTTTATTTTTTCTCCTAATTAGTACTTTTAATTAAAAAAATCATCCGTTTGATAATTTTATAATTCAACGTTCATTTGATAAAAAATATACAATGGCTACATACATTTATATATAGCAATTATATTATCTCTTAAGAATATTATTTCATTTGTTTTTTTTATTGACTATATTTTAACAAAAAAAGTGGAAATAAATTACACAAATTTTTATTAGGGTGTTCTTATATTAGTGTCAATTGATATTATTTATACAAGTCCTTATTAAATTAAAATTTTAATTGGAACACTTTATAAAATTAGAAAAAAATATTTAAAAATAAAATATAGTATCAAGTTCTTTTTTTTATTATAGAATATTGAATATTGTTTATAAGATTCCCTTTATACAAAATTATGTAAGAATAATCTGAAAAATATTAGACAATTAATTTGAAATTTTTTATTACATATTATGCAACATAAGAATTATCATTATGCAGGATTGTACGTTTCCCTCTATGATTAAAGTTAATTGAATACTTCATGTGTATTAAATAAAGAATTCAACATAATATACATTTTAAAATACATAAATATTAAATTGCTATTTAAAAAAATCTCGACAAATAATTATGGTAAAGAAAGTTATATTACACCCTAGAGTATCTCAATCATATAAAATGAAACTAGAAAACGATTGTAATGCTTCTTTAAGATCAATTTGATTAGTATTTAGAGTGATTGAAAAATAATTTTATTTTTAGTAAATTATTCAGGTATGTCATTGAACTAGAATAAAATATAAATTTCTTGTAAAAATTTTGGGTAACTAAAAAATACGATTATTATTTCACAGAAAAAAAATCGTCAACTATTTGAAAATAAAATAAATATGTTTTATTATTCAAATTTTGATTAATATAAGAAGAAAAATCAACACATTAACACAATTGAAAATACAAAAGAGTAGAAGCATATATATTCAATTTAAACAATGAAAAAAATACATCATGAATTATTTTTCAATTGACTTTTCAATCATTTTTTACCATCAATTTTTATGTTTGGTGGTGCATAATTATTTTTTTAAATAGATATGTGTAGAACCTACGTAGAAATACTATATATTGTACTTGAAGTTGTAAGGCCCCGTAAAATTTTTGTGCATAAAACCTAGTAGATGTGGTGTCATGGTCCGAATGATGTGTTAGGAATGCGTAGAATTCTTCGCGGCGAGCTTGCGAGCCGCGGTTCGGACCCTTGGTAGTGGTTTAAGTTTCAAAAATGTAGAGAAATAATTTTTTCCGAAAAAGTGTCAAATATGCGGTCAAGAATGCGACCGCAGAATCAACATGCGGACCGCATTCTGACCGCAAATCGTTCCAGAGAGTTTCTCAAAAATCCGTCAAATGTGCGGTCGATATGCGATCGCATGTCAAATCTGCGGTGCATTTTGCGACCGCAGATCAGACATGCGGTCCGCATAATGACCGCATTCCTTAACAGAAACTGCTCAACTTTGAGGCCATTCTGCGGTCACTTTGCGGACCGCATGTGGGTTCTGCGGTCGCATAGTGACCGCATATTCGACCCCGACCCAGATTTTGTGACATTTTGACCCGATCTCTTCTTTAATATAACACACTTCTTCTTCATTTTATCATATTATCTTACCAAAAATTAGAGAGAGAAGAGAGGGTTTTTAGAGAGAGAAGTTCTTCATCTTCAAGGATTGTTTCAACTACTTAATTCCAAGGGATTCTAGGGCAAGGATTCAACTTCCCCAATATTTTCAAGGTAAAAACCCTAACTATTTTCTTTGATTTTGAGTTTTAATTGGGTAAAGAGAGGTTTGCATATAATAGCTTTTGAAAATAGAATTTTTACACTCATGCATGATTATTTAACTTGATTTCTAGTAAAAAGAAGTGAGTAGAAGTAAGAGTCTTCAAGAACAAGGTTGGCAAGAGTAGGATATCTTGTGTAAGCATAAAGTAGGAGGAAAAATCATCACCAGGTATGTATGGCTAATTTTGATTCTTGTGAAATCGCCCTTATGTGTAAAATTGTTTGGGCATGTGTTGATTTGAGAAATTGTATGTGATTATTTGATGTTGTTGTTGGATATTCAAAGTTGTTGTTGAACTATGAGTGTCGTGGTATGAAATATGAACCGAAAGGTAAATGAGAGTTGAATTGGGTAAAGAATTTGCGAATAATGATTATGATGGCCTATATGGCACCTTGTGGAAAAGAAAACGAAACACTTGAGAATTGGTTTATCGTGGAAAGAGATGAAACACTTGAATTATGGAAAATTGTTGAATATACATGTGCGAATATTCTTGAATATGGAAACATTGTAACTCGGTCGTGATATTGGCTTGAGAAGTAATCGAGAACATGAAACAACGTGCAAGTTGCTTATTTGAACTTGTCGAAATTATGTGTAGTACCTTATCCGTTGTTTGAAATTGTTGTGTTTTCAACCGTAAGGCGGGTCGTGTCGCGCGCCGCAACGTGGTGAAATAAGGCGTGGGTCGGGGCGATAAGGGTGGCCGAGGTAATAAGCGGTGGTCGTGGGCAATAAGGATGAAAGCGATCGAAATCGCTATTGAAAATTGATACATAAATCAATAATGTGAAATTGCGAAAGGAGACAGCAGGAGAGTTTGCAACTTGTGGGGCACTGATTGCCCCTTTGTTTGACTACTTGTTCTTTACGTGATTGATTGGTTATCGTTAAATTGGTTGATTGTAGAAAGTGCTTTGTGTGAGAATTATTTGAAACGAGGAAAATGTGGAAACATGGTTGGCTGGCTTAATAAATTGTTGATGTAATTTAATGGCTCGAGTTTACTTGGGACAAAGTTTGTCCATACATACCAAGACAATTCAAGTGTACCGATGTCCCTTTTGCCGGGGCGCTACATTCGTGTCACGATTGCAGGCGGATCGACAGCAGTGCACTTCAGCTCATCTGCAGTAGTATCCTTCTCCTTCCACCGCCCGTTTTTGCGAGCCCCTTTCTTCCTCGGGGCACAGTCGTGGCTCATGCCACTTTTATTTCGTACTTTCTTTTGGATTTTGTAAGGTATAGCCGGGCCTTGTTACCGGTAAGTATTTTATTTCCCTTTTGTATCCTGTAGGCTCTGTAGACATGTAAACTGTGGGATTGTGGCCTACGTATATGTATATTGGGCGTTGTAAATATAAATTATGAACTTGTTAGTAAATAAATCACATGGTTATGTTTATGCATTGTGAAATCGGTCATTGTTGGTAAGATATTTGGTTAATGAGAAACAATCAACACAAGGGTAACGCGTGGGAATGGAAGGCACCCAGGTCCGCTTGACTGGGGCAACCCGGTCAGGCGCCGGTCATGTCCCTCGATTTGGGGCGTGACAGAAGTATTGTATAATCTTTGTACAATAAAGTGTCGGACTTCGACAAGTATAACAAAGTGATATAGTAATACGATTTCATAAAAATTAAAATACACATAACGTAATAGATTAAAAAAAATACAGGTAATGTGATTCTATACATTATTACACAAATGTCTGTTTTCTTTTTTCTTTTCCTAAAGACGAATAAAGTATGTAATTAGCAATAAATCAAAAAATATAAAAAAAAAAAAAGAAAATAAGAAAAAGGAGCAACAATCTCTTTGCTCGTTAGATATTGGATCGAAATTAAAAGTGGTCATTTTACAAACTTAAAGCACCAGACCTACATAATAGTATATTTAATGGACTACTTTGAACCTACCTTCAACATAAGGACCGATTTTGTTATTTTCTCCAAATCAAATGGACAATACCCAGTTCCTTCCAGCTTAAAGCCTCCGGCAAAAGAAGTCTTCTGAAACTCACCGATTGCCGGTGAATACTGTTTAAACTCGCGCTTCACACACACACACAGTACATATTTGGAAAGTGGAAAAAAGAGAAGAAATGTCTGAAGAATCAGAAAAGCGGTTTCAAGATGCCATGGACAAGCTCTTTCGGGTTCCTCCCAAATCCAAGCCCAATTCCACCGCCTCTAGGTTCTCTTCTTTCCCTATCTTTTTAATTTCTTAATTTTTTTTTCGGTGACTGAATTTGTATACTTCTAATGGCTATAATTTTTAATTGTGGCATTTTGGTTTGGCTGTAGTAGCGCATCTGGAGTTCAATTGTCAAGAGGCAAGAAGCGGCCGGATATGTCATCTGCGTTTGCATCAGTGGATCCAAAACTAAGAGGCAAAGCAGTTAACAGGCACAATTTATTAGCTACTAACAGTTCAGGGGAAGCTCCGCCTTGTAGACCATGGGACCGAGATGATTTATTTACAAGGATAGCCACTTTTAAGGCTATGACCTGGTTTGCTAAACCAAAGGTTTGATTTTAGTGCCTCCTCTTCTTTAAAGTGCCCCTCTTATATTTAATCCTTAGAGTAAATAGTACTTAGGCAACCCATTATGCCTAAGTAACATATAATGTCTCAAGGGAACAGACACAAAACTTTCTTTCTATGCTTCTAAACCATATGCTTTTACTCGGTTGTTCTAGTAATAAAAAAAATAACTATTCAGTATATTCCCACAAAGTGGGTTTTGAGGAGGGTAATACGTATACACACCTTACTCCTATCCAAAAGACAGTGAAGCTGGCTCAAGAGAAAGGGAAGAGAAAGAGGAGGAGAAAGAAAAAGAAAAGCAGGAGCATTAGTGTCTCCAGCAGAAATTGCATAAATAGTTAACTGCACATAAAACCATAAATTCAAAGGCATGAACATCTACCGGTAACTACCATATACAAAACGCAAGACATCTATGGAGGGTCCTACCAAACCCCAGCTAGCCCCGGGAAAGAAGTACGAAAAGCTCTAGAAGCCCCTATCTTACAACTCTAATACTAGACCTTCAGACTTTCCTATCAAGGACCATATCATCGGAAATCCGCATTATTGCCATGTCCTACCTAATCACCTCTCCTCAATACTCTTAGGCCTCCCTCTGCCTCGCCTCGCGCCAACCACCACCAGCCGCTCACAACTCCTCACCGGGGTATCAGGGCTTCTCCTCTGCATATGCCTGAACCACCTGAGTCTCGCTTCTCGCATTTTCTCATCCACTGGGGCCACCCCCACCCTTTTTCGAGTAACTTCTCTTAATCTTATCTAACATGAACATCCTCATCTCCGCAATCTTCACTCTCTGAACATGAGAGTTCTTAACCGGCTAGCACTCCGCCCCATACAATATGGCAGGTCTAGCCTCAACTCTATAAAACTTATTCTTGAGTTTCGGTGGCACTTTCTTGTCACACAAGACTCCTGATGCAAGCCTCCATTTCGACCACCCAGTCCTTATTCGGTGAGTGACATCCCCGTTGATCTCTACGTCCCCCTGGATCACCGACCCAAGATATTCGAAACTGTCCTTCTTGGCGATGACCTAAGAACCAAGCTTCACGTCCCTACCAGCTCCTTCTTCGCTCGGCTCAGAGGTATTCTGTCTCAGACCTGCTTAGTTTGAAACCTTAGATTTGAGAGTCTGTCTCCAGACCTCCAACCTCTCGTTAACACCTACCCTCGTCTCGTCTATCGGGACTATGTCATCAGCAAATAGCATACACCAAGGCACACCCCCTTTTAGTAAGTAATAAAGATTTTATAAATGCATGCACTAAGCCAGTGCGGCATAACATAAGCCCCATTTCTACCGGGAAGTGGTCTGTGTCGCCACACACCGTCCTAACCCTCGCTTTAGTGCCATCATACATATCCTTGATCATCCTAATGTAGGCTTCCGGCACGCACTTCGCCTCCATGCACCTCCATAACACCTCTCTTGGTACCTTGTCGTACGCCTTCTCCAAGTCGATAAACACCATGTGCAAGTCCTTCTTCTTATCCCTGAACTGTTCCACCAATCTCCTAACAAAGTGGATAGCTTCTGTAGTGGAGCGGCCCGGCATAAAACCGAACTGGTTCACAGATATAGACGTCACCCTCTCACCTTCACCTCAACCACCCTCTCCCAGATTTTCATGGAGTAATTTGATTCTCCTATAGTTGTTACAACACTGGATATTCCCTTTGTTCTTATACAGGGGCACGATTGTACTCCACCTCCACTCCTCCGACATCCTCTTAGTCCTGAAGATCACATTGAACAACCTAGTCAGCCACCCCACACATGTCCTACATGCCTTTCTAGAACTCCACCGGGATCTCGTCTGGCCCAGTCACTCGACCCCTACTCATCATATGCAAAGCCCCCACGACCTTTTCCACCCTAATGCGCCTGCAGTTCCCAAGGTCTTTATGACGCTCTTACTGCCCCAGCTCCCCTAGCTCTATGACTCGATCCCCCTCCTTGCTAAGCATGTCTCGAAAGTACGACTGCCACCTCTGCTTGACTTGAGACTCCCCCATCAGAACTCTACCATCATCGTCCTTGATGCACCTAACTTGTCTAGATCCCGAGCCTTCCTCTCCCTCACTTTAGCCAAACGGAACAACTTCCTGTCCCAGCCTTTCTCCCCCTATTCCTCGTACATACGACCAAACTCCACATTTTTAGCTTCCGTGACCGTCAGCTTCGCTTCCCTCCTCGTCACCTTATAGCTCTCCCTGTTCAGTCTCCTTTCTTCCTCGCTTGTACTCCCTGTCAACTTGGCAAACACCGCCTTCTTTGCCTCCACTTTTCCTTGGACAAAATCGTTCCACCACCAGTCACCCTGATGTCTGGCTAAATAGCCCTTTGCTACCCCAAGCACTTCCCGTGCTGCCTCCCTAACCAAGTTCGCCGTCTCTGACCACATTGCGTCCGCATCCCAAGAACTTCTCGTAGCTCCACCATCAGCTAACCTCCTTTCCAACTCCTGGGCTTTCTCCTTTGGCAAAGCTCCCCATCTAATCTGCGGTCTGCCTCGAGCACCACTCCTCTTCCACTTCGCCCATAGACCAAGATCCATCACTAGGAGCCTATGTGGAGTAGAAAGGGACTCTCTCGGAATAACCTTGCAGTCCTTGCACAACCCTTTATCGCTCCTTCCGAAGAGGAGGTAATCAATTTGAGTCCTCGCCGCCGAACTTTTG
>JASVEL010013693.1:0-121028 GCA_032618575.1 Nicotiana noctiflora | reverse complement strand
TGATTTAAGTTTCAAAAATGTAGAGAAATAATTTTTCCGAAAAAGTGTCAAATATGCGGTCAAGAATGCGACCGCAAACCTGACATGCGGACCGCATTCTGACCGCAAATCGTTCCAGAGAGTTTCCCAAAAATCTGTCAAATGTGCGGTCGATATGCGATCGCATGTCAAATCTGCGGTGCATTTTGCGACCGCATATCAGACATGCGGTCCGCATAGTGACCGCATTCCTTAACAGAAGCTGCTCAACTTTGAGGCCATTCTGCGGTCACTTTGCGGACCGCATGTGGGTTCTGCGGTCGCATAGTGACCGCATATTCGACCCCGGCCCAGATTTTTGTAACATTTTGACCCGATCTCTTCTTTAATATAACACACTTCTTCTTCATTTTATCATATTATCTTACCAAAAATTTGAGAGAGAAGAGAGGGTTTTTAGAGAGAGAAGTTCTTCATCTTCAAGGATTGTTTCAACTACTTAATTCCAAGGGATTCTAGGGCAAGGATTCAACTTCCCCAATATTTTCAAGGTAAAAACCCTAACTATTTTCTTTGATTTTGAGTTTTAATTGGGTAAAGAGAGGTTTGCATATAATAGCTTTTGAAAATAGAATTTTTACACTCATGCATGATTATTTAACTTGATTTCTAGTAAAAAGAAGTGAGTAGAAGTAAGAGTCTTCAAGAACAAGGTTGGCAAGAGTAGGATATCTTGTGTAAGCATAAAGTAGGAGGAAAAATCATCACCAGGTATGTATGGCTAATTTTGATTCTTGTGAAATCGCCCTTATGTGTAAAATTGTTTGGGCATGTGTTGATTTGAGAAATTGTATGTGATTATTTGATGTTGTTGTTGGATATTCAAAGTTGTTGTTGAACTATGAGTGTTGTGGTATGAAATATGAACCGAAAGGTAAATGAGAGTTGAATTGGGTAAAGAATTTGCGAATAATGATTATGATGGCCTATATGGCACCTTGTGGAAAAGAAAACGAAACACTTGAGAATTGGTTTATTGTGGAAAGAGATGAAACACTTGAATTATGGAAAATTGTTGAATATACATGTGTGAATATTCTTGAATGTGGAAACATTGTAACTTGGTTGTGATATTGGCTTGAGAAGTAATTGAGAACATGAAACAATGTGCAAGTTGCTTATTTGAACTTGTTGAAATTGTGTGTGGTACCTTATCTGCTGTTTGAAATTGTTGTGTTTTCAAACTGTAAGGCGGGGTCGTGTTGCGCGCCGCAACGTGGTGAAATAAGGTGTGGGTTGGGGTGATAAGGGTGGCCGAGGTAATAAGGGTGGTCGGGGGCAATAAGGATGGAAAGCGATCGAAATCGCTATTGAAAATTGATACATAAATCAATAATGTGAAATTGTGAAAGGAGATAGCAGGAGAGTTTGCAACCTGTGGGGCACTGATTGCCCCTTTGTTTGACTACTTGTTCTTTACGTGATTGATTGGTTATTGTTAAATTGGTTGATTGTAGAAAGTGCTTTGTGTGAGAATTATTTGAAATGAGGAAAATGTGGAAACATGGTTGGTTGGCTTAATAAATTGTTGATGTAATTTAATGGCTTGAGTTTACTTGGGACAAAGTTTGTCCATACATACCAGTACAATTCAAGTGTACTGACGTCCCTTTTGCCGGGGGCGCTACATTCGTGTCATGATTGTAGGTGGTTCAGTAGCAGGCACTTCAGCTCATCGGCAGTAGTATCCTTCTCCTTCCACTGCCCGTTTTGGTGAGCCCCTTTCTTCCTCGGGGCACAGTGTGGCTCATGCCACTTTTATTTCAGACTTTCTTTTGGATTTTGTAAGGTATAGCCGGGGCCTTGTTACCGGCAAGTATTTTATTTCCCTTTTTGTATCCTAGAGGCTCCGTAGATATGTAAACTGTGGGATTGTGGCCTATGTATATGTTTGGGGCGTTGTAAATATAAATTATGAACTTGTTAGTAAATAAATCACATGGTTATGTTTATGCATTGTGAAATCAGTCATTGTTGGTAAGACATTTTGGTTAATGAGTAACAGTCAACACAGGGGTAACGCGTGGGAATGGAAGGCACCCAGGTCCGCTTGACTGGGGCAACCCGGTCAGGCGCCGGTCATGTCCCTCGATTTGGGGCGTGACAGAAGTATTGTATAATCTTTGTACAATAAAGTGTCGGACTTCGACAAGTATAACAAAGTGATATAGTAATACGATTTCATAAAAATTAAAATACACATAACGTAATAGATTAAAAAAAATACAGGTAATGTGATTCTATACATTATTACACAAATGTCTGTTTTCTTTTTTCTTTTCCTAAAGACGAATAAAGTATGTAATTAGCAATAAATCAAAAAATATAAAAAAAAAAAAAGAAAATAAGAAAAAGGAGCAACAATCTCTTTGCTCGTTAGATATTGGATCGAAATTAAAAGTGGTCATTTTACAAACTTAAAGCACCAGACCTACATAATAGTATATTTAATGGACTACTTTGAACCTACCTTCAACATAAGGACCGATTTTGTTATTTTCTCCAAATCAAATGGACAATACCCAGTTCCTTCCAGCTTAAAGCCTCCGGCAAAAGAAGTCTTCTGAAACTCACCGATTGCCGGTGAATACTGTTTAAACTCGCGCTTCACACACACACACAGTACATATTTGGAAAGTGGAAAAAAGAGAAGAAATGTCTGAAGAATCAGAAAAGCGGTTTCAAGATGCCATGGACAAGCTCTTTCGGGTTCCTCCCAAATCCAAGCCCAATTCCACCGCCTCTAGGTTCTCTTCTTTCCCTATCTTTTTAATTTCTTAATTTTTTTTTCGGTGACTGAATTTGTATACTTCTAATGGCTATAATTTTTAATTGTGGCATTTTGGTTTGGCTGTAGTAGCGCATCTGGAGTTCAATTGTCAAGAGGCAAGAAGCGGCCGGATATGTCATCTGCGTTTGCATCAGTGGATCCAAAACTAAGAGGCAAAGCAGTTAACAGGCACAATTTATTAGCTACTAACAGTTCAGGGGAAGCTCCGCCTTGTAGACCATGGGACCGAGATGATTTATTTACAAGGATAGCCACTTTTAAGGCTATGACCTGGTTTGCTAAACCAAAGGTTTGATTTTAGTGCCTCCTCTTCTTTAAAGTGCCCCTCTTATATTTAATCCTTAGAGTAAATAGTACTTAGGCAACCCATTATGCCTAAGTAACATATAATGTCTCAAGGGAACAGACACAAAACTTTCTTTCTATGCTTCTAAACCATATGCTTTTACTCGGTTGTTCTAGTAATAAAAAAAATAACTATTCAGTATATTCCCACAAAGTGGGTTTTGAGGAGGGTAATACGTATACACACCTTACTCCTATCCAAAAGACAGTGAAGCTGGCTCAAGAGAAAGGGAAGAGAAAGAGGAGGAGAAAGAAAAAGAAAAGCAGGAGCATTAGTGTCTCCAGCAGAAATTGCATAAATAGTTAACTGCACATAAAACCATAAATTCAAAGGCATGAACATCTACCGGTAACTACCATATACAAAACGCAAGACATCTATGGAGGGTCCTACCAAACCCCAGCTAGCCCCGGGAAAGAAGTACGAAAAGCTCTAGAAGCCCCTATCTTACAACTCTAATACTAGACCTTCAGACTTTCCTATCAAGGACCATATCATCGGAAATCCGCATTATTGCCATGTCCTACCTAATCACCTCTCCTCAATACTCTTAGGCCTCCCTCTGCCTCGCCTCGCGCCAACCACCACCAGCCGCTCACAACTCCTCACCGGGGTATCAGGGCTTCTCCTCTGCATATGCCTGAACCACCTGAGTCTCGCTTCTCGCATTTTCTCATCCACTGGGGCCACCCCCACCCTTTTTCGAGTAACTTCTCTTAATCTTATCTAACATGAACATCCTCATCTCCGCAATCTTCACTCTCTGAACATGAGAGTTCTTAACCGGCTAGCACTCCGCCCCATACAACATGGTAGGTCTAACCACAGCCCTATAAAACTTCCTCTTGAGTTTTTGTGGCACTATCTTGTCACACAAGACTCCTGCTAAGCCTCCATTTCGTCCACCCAGACACTATACGGGGAGTGACATCCTCGTCGATCTCTTCATCCCCGATATCAATAACCCAAGATATTTGAAATTGTCCCTCTTGGGGATGACCTGAGATCCAAGCTTCACGTCCCTTCCTACCTTGCTCGACTCGATGCTAAACTTGCACTTCGGGTATTTTGTCTTAGACCTGCTTAGTTTAAAACCCTTAGACTCGAGGGTCCGCCTCCAGACCTCCAACCTCGCATTAACACCAGCCCTCGTCTCGTCTATCAAGACTATGTCGTCAGCAAAGAGCATACACCATGGCACATCCCCTTGAATATGGCGAGTTAGAGCATCCATTACCAAGGCAAATAAGAGAGGGCTTAGCGCAGAGCCTTGATGTAGCCCCATAACCACCGGAAAGTGGTCTGAGTCGCCGCCCGCCGTCCTAACCCTAGTCTTGGCTCCATCATACATGTCTTTGATCACTCTGATGTAGGCTTCTGGCACGCTCTTCGCCTCCAAGCACCTCCATAACACCTCCCTTGAGACGTTGTCATACGCCTTCTCCGAGTCAATAAATACCATGTGCAGGTCCTTTTTCTTATCCCTGAACTGTTCCACCAATCTCCTAACAAAGTGGATAGCTTCTGTAGTGGAGCGGCCCGGCATAAAACCGAACTGGTTCACAGATATAGACGTCACCCTCTCACCTTCACCTCAACCACCCTCTCCCAGATTTTCATGGAGTAATTTGATTCTCCTATAGTTGTTACAACACTGGATATTCCCTTTGTTCTTATACAGGGGCACGATTGTACTCCACCTCCACTCCTCCGACATCCTCTTAGTCCTGAAGATCACATTGAACAACCTAGTCAGCCACCCCACACATGTCCTACATGCCTTTCTAGAACTCCACCGGGATCTCGTCTGGCCCAGTCACTCGACCCCTACTCATCATATGCAAAGCCCCCACGACCTTTTCCACCCTAATGCGCCTGCAGTTCCCAAGGTCTTTATGACGCTCTTACTGCCCCAGCTCCCCTAGCTCTATGACTCGATCCCCCTCCTTGCTAAGCATGTCTCGAAAGTACGACTGCCACCTCTGCTTGACTTGAGACTCCCCCATCAGAACTCTACCATCATCGTCCTTGATGCACCTAACTTGTCTAGATCCCGAGCCTTCCTCTCCCTCACTTTAGCCAAACGGAACAACTTCCTGTCCCAGCCTTTCTCCCCCTATTCCTCGTACATACGACCAAACTCCACATTTTTAGCTTCCGTGACCGTCAGCTTCGCTTCCCTCCTCCATCTTGTAGCTCTCCATATTTAGACTCCTCTCTTCCTCGCTAGTACTCCCTGTCAACTTGGCAAACACCGCCTTCTTTGCCTCCACTTTTCCTTGGACAAAATCGTTCCACCACCAGTCACCCTGATGTCTGGCTAAATAGCCCTTTGCTACCCCAAGCACTTCCCGTGCTGCCTCCCTAACCAAGTTCGCCGTCTCTGACCACATTGCGTCCGCATCCCAAGAACTTCTCGTAGCTCCACCATCAGCTAACCTCCTTTCCAACTCCTGGGCTTTCTCCTTTGGCAAAGCTCCCCATCTAATCTGCGGTCTGCCTCGAGCACCACTCCTCTTCCACTTCGCCCATAGACCAAGATCCATCACTAGGAGCCTATGTGGAGTAGAAAGGGACTCTCTCGGAATAACCTTGCAGTCCTTGCACAACCCTTTATCGCTCCTTCCGAAGAGGAGGTAATCAATTTGAGTCCTCGCCGCCGAACTTTTGAACGTAACCAAATGCTCTTCCCTCTTTGGAAATGACGAGTTCGCAATCCAAAGCTCGAAAGCCCCGGCGAAATCAAGCAGCGAAGTGCCTCCTCCGTTCCTAACCCCAAAACCAAAGCCACCATGCACTTTGCCATAACCACAGTCAGCAGCCCCAATATGACCATTAAAGTCCCCTCCAATAACTAACTTCTCAGAGTGGGGAATACTACTCACCAACTCGTCCAAGCCCTCCCAAAAGCGCCTCTTAACCTCCTCCTCAAGGCCTGCTTGCGGCGCGTAAGCGCTGATGACATTAAGGACGCATCCATCAATAACCAACACTCGCCTTACCTCAACCATGGAAAACCAAGATTCCCACTCCATTCTTACCCCTCACGACCCCAGAATACCATAACTTAAACACGTCTACATTCCTCGCCCTCGATCCTACCCACCTAGACTCCTGTACACAAGCTATGCTAACCCTCATCTTCTGAAGAATCTTCGCCACTCAATGGACTTGCCCGTCAGTGTGCCAATGTTCCACGACCCGATCCTCAATCTATGAGCGCCAGCTATCCCCTTCCCACCCTTGCCTTCCGTCCCACCCACAGAACCGCTCCTTGCCCCTTATTCACTCCTACCACCACCCCCTCCCCCGGGGACATGACCTTACACTACCATCCCCGCCGCGGCCACTATACCTCCAACCAACTACGGAAAAAAGAGACGAACAGACGAACCTTAGCAGAATACGAAAAGGATGCTAACTTGATAGCCACACAGTAAACCACACACAAAATGCTAGCTAGAATACGAAAAAGAGTGTACAAAGTAGACGGGAGAGCAGGAGGTACCGACTCCCGATGGGAAAACTTAAAAGTGAGCTTTGGTGCGTCCGAGGACAACTACTGTCAACGCTTGCACGTCCCAGCCGGTGTTGCTTTGCTCTTCATTTTCAAACGCCGCAAGCTCGCCTCATCCGCCGCAACTAGTACATGAAAATCACACACACAACAACCACACACGGAAAAGAGAGGGGGGGGGGGCTGCCTGACCCGGGAAAGGAAGGTGGAGGGGAGAGGGAGAATGGGATAATAAAAATCAAAGAAAAAAAATGAATACAAATGAATAAAAAAAAATAAGACTAGGATATATATATATATATATATATATGTAAATGGGGAGTGGGGGGCAGCGGGCTGGGGGTGGGAGAGAGGGAGGAAAAATGAAAAAATAAATAAAATAAAAATGGGGGGGGGGGGGAGACGACGGGGGTGGGTGGGGGGAAGGGGAGCTGATCTCTCGGGGGCTAGTTTAGAGAGACGAGGGGAGAGAGAAGGCAGAGAGGGGTGGGGGATGGGAGAGAGGGAGGGGGGAAGAGAGAGGGAGAAATGGATTACCTTACCTGGAGGTGTCGCCGGCAGGGAGAGAGAAGGGAGCTGACCGTTTGGGGGGATGGGGGGGGGGGGGCTGACCGTTGGTGAAAGGAAGAGAGAAGAGAGGAGGGAGAAAAATGAATTACTCTATTATTATCAGGTATAATTATTTGTGACGACTCCAAAGCCAATTGCTCTAGCTGACTACTTGAGCTTATACAGGCTTTCACCCTTATCCTAGAAGATTCTTTCAGAAATAGTCTTAGAATTTCTACGTGTTTGCTTCTAAGTTCTATATTCTTCCTTTAGAAAGTATCTATCATTTCTACATTCCTATTATTTTCTTCTTTATGTTCTTGCAAAAGTTAGCTTTACATCTTTTCTTAGAAAAAAAGAATCTTTTGTTCTGTATTATCTGTTTGTACAGAAACTGTTTCCACTCTGCCATATTCCAAATCTTAGAACACAATGCATTTGTTCCTTGGCAGGCAATCAGTGCTATTAACTGTGCCGGAAAAGGTTGGATTAATGTAGATATGGATACCATTGCATGTGAAGCATGTGGATCACGTATGCTTTTCTCTACTCCGCCATCTTGGTCGCAGCAGCAAAGTATGTTGCACATCTTTTCCATGTTTGTGGCATCTGATGTATTACTATTATTCTTAAAACAGAAGCAATTGGTCATTGTTACCTTGTTCTCATTCATACTGAATTTGTGTTTCTGGTTTCACGGTTCTTCCATTTGTGGGCGTCAGTTGACAAAGCGGCCTTGGTATTCAGCTTGAAGCTGGATAGTGGACACAAGCTACTTTGCCCTTGGATTGACAATGTCTGTGATGAAAAACTAGCAGATTTTCCACCTACAGCTACTACTATGCTAGTTGATCAGTATAAAATACGGCATTCTGTTCTATCACAGCTTGCTGCTCTTCCTGTGATTTCATATAAGGCTGTCCCTAGCTTGAGAAGGCCTCAGTTAGAACAATTTCTACGAGAATCTTTAACTGTGGAATGTGATGAGCCCGAGTCCATACGAACTCCCCAAAATGAAGACACCAGAAATGAACGCACTTCAGTTTCTTCTCTAACATATTATCAGGTATGAAAGAAAATGTGAACATGAGCCAGCAAATATTGCTCTTAGTTTCTCATTGCAGGAGGGTGTTGACGTGTACAAAACTGCTGCTAACCCTTTCTCAACTTGATTTCTCTGATTTAATTAGTATGATGGCAAGAGCTAGTGCCTAACTGCATATCTGCTATCAAACAAAACTTGTCTCATCCATTGTCCAGTTGATCACTATGCTTTTTATTTTTGGACTGCATATCTATATGTCTTCACTGTTTGAGGAGGGGATGGGCGGGAGCAATCTTCGAATTGTCACGAAATGTTATCCTTCTTCTTTTTTGGGAGGGAGGGACTGGTGGGGGAGGTGAGCAGGGTTTTATTTCGAGCTATAAATTTAATTTTTTTAGGTTAGATTGGCCTCATTTGTTTGCAGGTTTGAATCTTAACATTCAAATTTCAGACTTAAAGTCTGAATTTTAATTATTCAGATCTTAATCATTAAGTGTATTTATTTTTTTACTTCACAACCACTTAATGGGTCTTAATAGGTCTGTATGATTAAGATCTGTAACAGAGACTTAATTTCATAACCCTCAGGGTTTGGCTTGGCGGCAATAGACTTGAGCCTTGGAGTTTGCTCCCTTTCAAGGTCTTAAGTTCGAAACCCACTGGGTTGCAATCAATTTTTGAGGGCCATACCTGCATTAATCGTGGTGCACTTGCAGGAAACTCCTTTCCAAGGGCCTGTGCACCCCCGCACCCCCGGATTAGTCGGGGTTTTTAGAGACTCGGACACCCGATGCAAATCAAAAAAGAAAAAAAAAGTATAGATTTAATTTCATTAAGATGCTATCATTCATATTCATTATTAACTGATGCCATCGCCCACCATTATCAAGTATCACCATGCCGCCACCACCACCATACTCAACAACCACCACCATCATCCTCAATCATAGCCGCCACCATTAACGGCTATTCCCACCATCCCCAGGGGTCCCACCACTATCATTCCCAGCCACAACCAACATTATCCACCTCAACTACCACATCTAACCACCCCATCACCTAATCTGACACGGGTACGGGTGTCCGACACGAGTGCGGATCTGGAGGTCGAATCCTTTAAAATGAAAATTTTAAGATTCGGGGATACGGATCCTAGAACCGACACGGGTGCGGGGATACGGCTAAAAGTTTGCACACTTATATTGATATTTGCCGTGCTAAGACAAAAAAGTTTGCACACTTGTAGCAAATAGCTACAATAACGTGGTCATAAAGGTAAAGTAAGTCAAAAAGTATATCACTTTTTAAAAAGAAAAGGTAAAATAAGTCAAAAAGCATATCCCTTTTTACAAAGAGGTACAATACTCTTTTTTGTGGCTCATATTGCAAGTGGATGCAATATTTAATGAGAGACAGCTGTATAACTCTTCATAAACGGCAAAATATTAGCTGTCAATTAAAAAGTGGTCAATTCCTAATTTGTCTCCTACTCCATCATTTCTCTGCACTCTGCCTCTTCTTCTTCCCATCTCTGAGTCTTCTTCCCCAACAAAACCTTTTTCATCTCTTTGTTTTTTTCCGGTACAAAACTATTTTGGTCAACGCACCTGATCTTGTCTGACCATATCTGACACATATCCCACACCCTTACCAGTGTCAGTGTCGTGTCGACACAGGTGCGGCACTCAAGTGCCGTGTCCGAGCAACTTAGCCCATCACCTTCAACAACTACAGCCGGCATAGCCCATCATTATAACCTACCACCACCTACCACCATCTTCCTCAATCACAACTACCACCGCCACCCGCCATTATTAACTATCACCACCCACTACCATCCTCAATCATAATATCCATCACTACCGATCACCACTAGCTACTACCCTGAACCACCACCATCAACCAAAACTACATCAACTAATGTCTCTAGTTGGCATTCACCCGTTAGCCATCATCACCAACAACTACCATATTTTAAAAAATCGTATATTTTATTGATAGAATATTAGATTAATTAGTATTTTATTTGAATTTTATGTTATTAATTTTCAAATAAAGATAAATTTTATATATTCAGATATTAAAAATCAATCGGTCTTAACCATTTAGTATTAAGATCTTAATACATATCTTAATATTCGGATGTGTATTCAAATTCATACGTCTTAATCTTAAAAAAAACAAATGAGGCTTACTCTAAAAAATTCTATGGGCTAATTTGTAACATAATTTCTTTTGCTGAATGAAGTATTTGTGTTTGTCAATTTGTGGTTTTTGGTATTGATATATTGAATCGTGTTTAGGCACAAAAGCTCATTAGTTTATGCGGTTGGGAACTCCGAAGACTGCCATATTTAGTTGACTCCAAGGTTCAGCTGCATCAATCTAGTAAGGATGCCAATCTCTCGGATAAGTCTCTTTTGAGCGGGAAGAATCAGACTATTGCTGTCTACAGTTCATGTACTGATAAGACTTCTGAGAGCAAGACAGATGATGAAAGTCAAGCTTCTGAAGACACAATAATTAATCCAAATGCTGTTGTTCTCGACTGTAGGCTTTGTGGGGCTTGTATAGGTCTATGGGATTTTTCCATGATTCCTCAGCCTTTGGAATTTCTACGAGTAAGTGGATACACACAGGTCGATGACCATGTCAGCCCCAACAATGGTGGTAAAAACCTTCTTTCCGGCAACAGTGATCGTGATGAGAGTAGAGAGCACATAGGACACGTTGCAACTTCTGGTAACACTATGTTAGACAGAAGACCGCCAAGTTTAAACTTAACGATTGCAGGTGGCCCTCCTCCAGCAACACATAATTACAGGGCAAAAATATCTCTGCCGATCATTGGTCGGAATTTGAGAGCATGGTTTATTGCTGAATCTGAGCTTAAGGATGATTTGGTAACCAAGAATGCATCTGGGAATTGCAAAAACCCAGAGTTGCCTGCAGGAGAAAATATAACGTCCACATCTGAAGTGATTGCAGAAGCTCAACTGGAAAACAACAAGGCTGCTGCACAAGTTTCTGGCAACACTACTGAAATGGCTGATAATGCAGAAACTTTGGACAAGGTTGATCCAGCAGTCACAGATCATTGTATGGACAAGGTTGGAAATGATTTTTGTTCAGGTAGCAAGGATAGTGTCACAACTCATGTAGGGGAAAGTGGCGAGAGCAGAGTGATGATTGATGGCAACAATGTTACACAAGGAGGGGAACAAGGCAATAGGCGTGATGTTATATTGGCTGGAGTGCGTCCTCTTATCCATGACATTTCACCTAGTCGAGGTAATTCAGTTTGTTTAGGAATGCTTTTTTTGATCAAGCTTGCCCATTTGCATCAGCATGGTTGCAAAATTTTCCATGAAATTGATTTATATTGGCTATAGGAGGGTGAACCAAGTTCGTTAGCAACATAGACCCAGTTTCATGAAATGGTCCAAGTTTGGTATACTTGCGTTGAACTGCAGCTTTGACCTGCATTACTGTCCAACAACTGCTCAGTCTCTTCTTATTTTGCATATCTTTCGGAATGACCATATGAATTGCTCGGCTTCTTCCTCCTTTTGGTATTCGCTATTATGTTCATGAATCCGAAGTACAGCACCTATATTCATTCTGCTGTCTATCCAAAGACCTCACCTCATTGACCCAAGTTTTTCATTCTTCTCTAGCTTCAAGTCTAGGAAGGCCCCTTCTCTATTCTGTGATACTCATTTTGAATTGCACCGGATTGCCTCTTTAGTATTTCTGTCTGCTTTGCTGATGTATCAGACATATACGATTGGAAAACAGATTCTTTTCAACCAATTTATAATTTCACAAAAGTATCATTTTCATGCAGAAATTCTTATGATGAACAATAGAAAAGAAAAAGGAAGGTACATTTTTTATGTGCATTCTTTGCTCTATTTATGTTGAGCGTACAAGTGTAACTGACAGATTATGACATCCTTTCAGGAAAAGCTATGGAGTTTGATCCATTCTGGCTGCACAGATATTTTTGCCCCTGGATTGCATCTAATAGTGGCTCTCCACCAGGGTGGGAACAAACATTATCCGCTTTAGAGCGTCATGAAGAATCTTCTTCTTCTTTGTCCAACTATCCTCCATCTTCCTTGATTAAGGTAAGGAAGAAGTAAACTGATAAATAAGATAGCAAGTTAGTTTGACTAACAAGGATAAAGACATTGTTAGCTGTAGTAGTAATTTTCTTGATTGATGCTGTTAGCTGTAGTAATTAGGCTAGCTATTACGAAACAGATAACATCAGTAGCTAACTAGAGCAATCTATTTAACATGTAAACTCGCATTTATTTGGTGTTTACAGATCTATTGATGAAATGATGCTCCTTTCATTCGTTTAACAACAATCTATTTCTTCATGGCCTTGACTTGGAGAAATACAGTTTGGGCTTACTGTTCGGATATGATAACTTGAGAACTTAAGGCTAGATTTTTCACATTAAACTAAAGATGTTAATAATTCCATTTGGACAAAAAAGGAAAAAAAATCCATTTGGATGCTGCATTATTTACCTCAGAGAATTGAATGCTTAGACCAAGCATAATTCAGAGAGAATTATAGTACTATCTTCTGTTGGAAAGAAGATTTATCTTTCTGGGGTCCAGATTTCGATTTTGAACACCGCATCCCTTTTACCCTATCTACTTATGCTTTTAGTCAACTTATATGAACATGACAACTTCAATATCCATTTAAATCTTTTTAGTAAATCACAAAAAAAAGAAGTAAATGAGATCATTAGTTGAAGATGAACGATGATGTTGCATGCCCTTATAACACTGCTGAGGCATCCTCATACGTTCAAGTCAAAATTGAGAATCAGTTTAACAGGCATAGGGATGTTACTTACCAGACTCTACTGTCAGTATCATCCTTTTGTTTGCTGACAATTGAAGACGATTTATCACTTGAGCTTCTGATTTGTAGCTCATTTAATTTGTGAAATTTTGCTTGGTTGCAACTGTTTATTGAACTTAATGGGTTAGTTTACCATGGTGTCAGTGGAGTTCTATCTGGTGGTTGACCCTTAACATATATTGTTAGAGGAAATGGTGGGTTTAGTACTTCTAAAAAAAAGTGTTTTTAGCCTCCAAGAAGCTTGGCCAAACATGCTCTAAGACAGAAAAGCACAAGCTTCCTTTGATCTCTTGATACCAGATGGTCTGAGTAATGGGATGAGTGCTACTTATTCCGTGCTTAATCTATCTGCCATTGTACTTGTTTACATTTATTTGTATAGTCTTACTATTAGGAAAAGAGATTATCTATTCGCCTTCTATCCTTGTTTACATTACTTGTGTAGTTTTACTGCCAGAAAAAAGGATTAATCTTACTTTATATGTACTTTTATTTAAGAAAAGTTCTATCGTCAGAAAGCAAATGATTTATCTTGTGATGCTCCTGTGCAGGGGGATGATCCTGTTGCTTCAGTGCAAAAGCTTTTTACATCTCCTCCATCCAAGCGAAAGAAGCTTGTTCGACCAAGTTAAATCAGCAAAGCTAACCACGTGCTAGAATACAGCCCCCATAGTCCCCGAGGAAATTCACCGGACAGACTGAGCCATAAGATTACCTTCCCAGTGGAGAAAAGTTTTCGCATCTTATGTATGTCACAACTGTGAGCTTGTGTAGTGGATAATTAATTAGTAAGGCGCTTTTGAGATAATTTCTCTGAAGTGAGCAATATATGTATTTTGTGAATGCTAGTGTTAATTACTTAGAGAGAGGCGCAATCTACTTTTTTAGATGGAGCAAGTAAAACAAGGTGAAGACACTATAATTGCTGCCATTGATATAAACTTTCCGAGGAGAGGGAAAATTGCAACATGAATCTGTTTGGTACATAATTTTTGTATTCACTTTGAGCAATTCTTCCTCTTAACAGAATCTAAAGGACAAAAATCTTTCAAGTGCATCTTGATCAATCCATCAAGCCGCAATTTGTTATTATCACCTTTGAGTAAGGTCTGTTGAAGCCTCTCTCTGCAACTACAGCCCTTTTATCTCCTATCAACTTAGCCACCCTGTTGATAATACCAAAAAATTACTGCATCTGTATGGTTCACTTAGTTGAATGATTTTGCATGGGTTAGTTTCTTGTGTAATTGTATGCTATTATTATCCTAATAGGTAACTGTTATGTTTTATCTATACTGTGACATTTCTGATGGGAAACTGTTGTCTTCCTATTAGTTGTTGAACATGCCAGATTGTCTGTTATATGAGTTCATATTTGGTGTAAATTTTCACTAAAAGCCACCAGATCAGCTTAGGTGATTTGGGAGATGGCAGTACCTGAAATAAGGAGAACTGGTATTCTCTTTCACAGTTTTGACCTGGCCAATTCTCTCCACAACATCCATACCATCCAAGACTCTCCCAATGACTAAGGCAGAGGCATCTAACTCAGGTGAGTCTTTAACTGCAATAGTAAACTCTGTTCCATTTACATCTTTTCCCAGTTCTTCTTGGTCGATTTCCAGCTTTCCTTTTCGAGCAACCAGCTTCATTTTCGGAGGTGGTTTTGAGGGGTCCCTCACAATAATGCTGACACTTCTTGCTACATTCTTGGTTCCTTGACACCCTTCACTCTGTTTCTCCCATTCATCCACAAGGTTATCTATTGCCATAGTTCTTCCAGTGTTCTTTGCAAGTTCAGCATCCACACCAAATGATCTCAACCCACCATGTTGCACATAGTTTGGCATTATCCTCGCGAACTCTTTTCTTCTGTAACTAACCCCAGCTGCTCCACTAACAAGTTTACTGAATCTTGCTGAGCCAACAGGGGCATTATCACCGTATAGCCCGATAACGATTCTTCCTACAGGTTCACCATCAACTGATACTTCAAGAAATGCTCGCTTTGTCACATTATCTGAACAATAATCGACTTTTCTTGAAGGCTCTTCTGGATCTGGTTCTATTTTATCAGTGCTTTCGGGAAGTTCATCTGCCCTTGCCCTTGACAAATTAAATGGCTCAATTGCTTGGGAGCCTAAGAGTAGAAGCAAGGATGAACTAGTGCCAATGGCAAGTTCTCTGCGCGAAAATTTGCAGCATTGGTTGGGAACTGACAGAGTTTTAGTTGTAACTGTGCCTTGAATTTGTTTTGGATGAAGAGGAGAAGCAGGAGGCTGGAGAAATTGAGCTGAAGACTGCATATTTTTCTGAGTTAGTCCCTTTCTTCTTAAGAGAACTTAAGTCTGCCTCTTTAATTGTTTCTCAACTTTCTCTTCATTTTGTATGGGTGTAAGTCTGCCTTTTCCTTTAATATACAGAATGATTTTGTGGATAGGAACAGCACAGGGTAATCTCCTCATATCTAATACGATCATGCTACTGGTTTATAGAGACTTGAGTGGGCCATCCTTTACTTTAGCTCATTTGAGCAGCATCAAACTTGAATAATATATACTCCCTCGGTCCACTTTTACTTGTCCACTATTCTAAAAATAGATTTTTAATTTTACTTGATCACTTTCGCATATCAAGAGAAAAATAATTTATTTTTTCTGTTTTGCCCGTAGCATTAGTTATTCATTCCAAACATTTTTCAAATCCATTAAGACTATACACCAGTTAATCATGGTAAATTATGCACTTTATTTATTATTTCTTAAGAGGTGTGCAAAGTCAATAGTGGACAAGTAAAAGTGAACGAAGGAATGTATTGTATATATAACAGAATGTGTATATAAATATATGTATAAAATATACTCCCTTCGTTTCAATTTATGTGAACTCATTTGACTGGGTACGGAGTTTAAGAAAAGAGAGAAAACTTTTGATCTTGTGGTGTAAAATGAGGCACCTTTATTTTGTGTGGCTATAAATCATTGCATAAAGGTAAATTGTTTCCGAATAAGGAAAGAGATCATTCTTTTTGGCACAGACTAAAAAGGAAATAGGTTCACATAAATTGAAACGGAGGGAGTATATTTTTTGGTTATTATTTTGAGAGTGGCTATACAATGTCAATTTTCCTAAAGAATTTAGGGTTGGAGCATGACATTACTCTATATTATTATAGGGATTTTTACATACCTATACTATATACCAAACCTTATTACCCTCCATGTTTAAGGATTGTGTTAATTATATTTAAGCATACCAAATTACAATTTATGTACCATAATTCAAATTAATGGTATAATTATATCTCATTTATATTAGGCGTGATTTTAGCACCTTATTTTCACTTTATTTTGTTTTACCACCTCTCTCTCTTCCCACCCCCTACACTCCCCCCACGTTTTACCTATTGTTAATCACCCCCAACCCACGACTTTGTTTCAGTTTTTCCCATTATCGTACAACCTCCTCAAACCACAATTACTGGCTCTTTCTTCTACACTTAATAGTACTACTAAAATCCCCATGATTTCTATTTCACTTCCATCTTTGTATGCAAAAATTAAATCATGAAAAAACCAACACTCCGAAAAAAAAGCATCAACAGCTAAAGCTATATTACCTGATGTTCCATCCTTTGATTTGGGTGTTTTAACCCCAAAATCAACACCCAAAAACCCACAATCGATGCATGCAACTGAAGAAACTACTGGTATTTCATCTCCAAGGCAAATGCGCGCTGAAATGAGAAGCAAACATTTGCATGATGTTGATGCTTGGGGAAGTTGAAAAATTCAAACGCAAGAGTAAAGATATAAGTCTAGATGATGATTTTGTAGATGATTCCCCCAAAGTCCCATCTGTTAAAAAACGCAACGTATCCACTTCTTTTTCAAAGCAAAAGAAGAAGAAAACCTCAAAAAAAAAAAAAAAAATTCCAAAATTCGTTCACCAAAAGATTTCAGTAAAGGTAATCACTATTTTTTTCCCACTGTTTGTTGCTTGATTTTGGTTGTACAAATCAGTTTTTAAGTGTTAATTTAGTGTTTAAGTATTTTTGGGCAAACTGTGGTATTGTCCTAATTTTGTAGATTATTTATCGCAATTTTATAGATATTGTAGAACTGGTATATATAGGCAGTTTATAAATATAGTTAGTTTGTAGTTTAATTATAGTCTAATCGTTAAATTGTAGTTCATTACAAGTAATATATATTTTGTGACGTTTAACTTCATTATAAATACAAATAAGCTACAGAATTGAAACTTAATTGAAGTATATGTTACATTCTTTAGATAATGTATACAATTCCATTGTTCTTCTTTGGTGTTTCCTTAATTTTGTAGATTCTATGTCTCAATTTTGTAGTTTAATTATAACTTTGACTTTTTGACAGTGTACAAATGTAATTATTCTGTAGTCGATGTTAGTCTGATCATTAAATTGTACATATGATTTTTTCAATTGTAGCATGCATAGCTAATGTATTTAACTTCATTATAACTACACTTAAAACTACATTTAGTTACTAAGCTTGAAGTAACTGTTACATACTACAG
Organism: Nicotiana noctiflora; assembly: GCA_032618575.1. Lineage (NCBI taxonomy): Eukaryota > Viridiplantae > Streptophyta > Magnoliopsida > Solanales > Solanaceae > Nicotiana > Nicotiana noctiflora. The sequence continues at coordinate 103,296 of JASVEL010013693.1, read as the reverse complement.
ATATGTTTTTTTTAAGTTATATATGTGGGTAGTGTGTAATTCTTATAGTTAGTTTTTGTATTTGTAATGTAGTTATATGTAGATTAGTGCTTCTTTTTTATTCAAAATTCTAATGTTCATTCATTTTATATTTTTTGCAGACTGGTCCTTACTTTGCACAACAAAATATTGATTATGGTGTGGTTAGATTCCACAGTTTTTGTGATACTAGCATACCTAGTCAGATACAAGCTTTACTTTCTCCAATTGCTTTAAATGCTTTCAAAAAAATCTTGTTTTTGTAATTTGTTAGGTCTCCCCACAATATGTATGCAAAGCCAATCACTTCATCTTCTGATGAAGTATGAATTGTGAAAGTCTAATGACTCATATTTTTCAGTATTGTTGTAGGGTGAAAAATTAAATTTTTCCTTAAGAGAATTTGGGTTGATAACTGATTTTAATTGTGTGAATAATTTTTCAGACTATGGTTACACATCCAACTATGTTAGCCCTTTAATGAGTACATATTTTCCAAACAAAGAAAGGGTTGAGAAATGGCACTTGAAAAATGTAGTGACCAATAAAGCATGGGTAAATGATGAGGATGCGGTGAAGTTGTGTATTGTATATATGTTGGAATTTTTTGTTTGTCCTTCAGATAAAGACAATGTGTCTTTCATAGACAAGTTTATATTCTTTCTAATAGAGTCTGGTAACTTTGATACATAGTCACGGGGTATCAAATCCTTCAAGCAGGTTATTCAATTTGCACGACATCGTCTTAATCCTCAAGTACATTGTTATCTTATTCGGGGATGCTCATTAACCTTATATCAAATCCTTCAAGCAGGTTATTCAATTTGCACGACATCGTCTTAATCCTCAAGTACATTGTTATCTTATTCGGGGATGCTCATTAACCTTACAAGTGTGGCTATATGAGTGTTGCTCATCTGTCAGCACCGTGCTTGCTACGAGGTGTTCTGAATCTTTACCTCGCATTCTGAGATGGTCAGCTACAAAGGGGATGATTTGGTTAAGTGTAATTGAAGATAAGTTGATCAAGCCTGAGTGGCTTAAGGTATTTTTTTTCACTTTTGTTTTATGCTACAATTACATTTATAATAACTACATTAAATCTACATTTTTTGTCACTTGAATTAACTTTTATTTGCATCTTTCAGTTTACAAACATGATTGAATATGTAGAAGAGCTTGGAGTGCTTAATCTACTAGACAAGATTAAATATGAGGATGAACATGATGCTAAACCATCACATGTTCCAACTGCTACTTCTCCGTCATTTGAACACAAAGATACAGATTATCAAAAGGACATTGAATCTGTCAGTAGTAAGCTCATGAAGTTGGAAAAAGGGATTAAGCAGATATTATGACTAAATAACAATACATAGTTATAAATTGCTACATTTTGACTTCATTTCATAACAATTATAGTATGTTATACATTGTAGTTAATTCGTGGTATAAATTTATACCAAATATACTTTATTGAATCATAGTTTAACTGTAGCAGTTACAGTAAGTTTACCCTCTAATTATATATTTAATTTGTAGGTTAATGCTAAGTTAGATGCTTTTAGGAAGTCAGTTTTTGAGTAACTCTCAAGCCTTAGAGAGTTCATAGATCAATCTTTGAAGACTGTGATGAATATGGTAAACAAGAGGTTTGATTTGGACGACTCGAAAGTAAGAATTTATATATATATTTTGTACTAAGACTAATTAAGACTCATGGATAAATTATTCTCAAATATTAACCAAAATTATACATAGATGTATTGCGATCGCATAGAAGAGAAAAATGGCTGAAAAATTTAACTCTATGCGATCGCATAGAAGGAGGCGTCTGAGCAGAAACAGATTTAATAAAAACCAGTCGCGACCCTAATAAGGTTTTCATTAATTCCACTTCGTTTAGAGAGGGTTTTGGGTGTTGTGAAGAGAGGAATCAACTGGGTAATATCGGAGGTAAGTTTCTTGACTCAAAAATACGATTATATGGTAGAATTAACATCAAACTTCATGAATTTGGGTAGAAATTGTGAAGAATTATGGCCTAGGTTTTGAAAATGAAAATTTGACTTTTGAGAGGTCATTCGAACTCCGATTTCGATAAATTTTATATGCACGGACTCGTGACAAGACGAGGAACGCGTTGGTACAAATTTCGAAATTTTTTGAGAAGCGGGCCCGGGGTCGGGTTTTACCAACTTAGTGCATTTTTGCGTACTTCGTGTAAATTGAATTGGGTTATGTTTCTTTGACCCGTAATTGACATAATTGTTGTGAATTGACTAGATTCTACGCACGAGGCAGAAAATTCAAAAGGAAAAGGCATTGCGGACGAGTCTACGGCCGGCTAGAGGTGAGTAGTTCGTGTATATGGTAGCCTGAGGGTTTGAAACCCCGGCTTAGCACATTGTGATGCTAGTAGGGCGTGGCTCGCACCCCGTGGCAGGTGCGTGATTGATTGTAACTGGGTATTAAGACTTAGTCCATTCCGAATAAGAAATAACATGATATATGTGGTTGAAACACACCGTGTTTGATATATTTGTGGGCTGTAAGCCATGATTGGGGCCTTGTGCCGACCTGTAGTATCCCTAGGGGATAGTTATATATGTGATAACTCAATTTGCTCAATCACTGATCTCAGTCCTGGTTTGATATTCCCATGTTGAAATGCTAGGTCACCTGTTCTTGGAAAAATTAAATAAAATTAAAGTATTTTCATAATTAATGAACTGGAATCTGGAAATAAATAATTTGAACTATTGTGTGGCTTATATGTATGTTTTGGACCGAGGATGGATCGGGCTGCACGCCGCAGCAGATGATATGTGGATCGGGCTGCACGCCGCAGCACATGATATGAGGATCGGACTGCATGCTGCAGTATTATTGCGCTTGGGCTGTAGGAGCTCCTCCGGAGTCTGTACACACCCCCAATGAGCGTTGTCGACGTTAAATGGATTGGGCTACACGCCGTAGCGGTTATGTGCATTGCATTGCATCTTTGTCTGTGAATTATCTGTGATAATTGTAATGTACTGTTGTTGCTAGTTCGTAGGAGGAATTGGACTATAGTTTAGCTTTACTCTGTGGTATTCTGTGGATTTCTTGCTTTCAGCTATTGATATATACTTATTACTCACTGACTACTTAGTACTCACCCCTACTCCCTGCACCTTTGTGTGCAGATTCAGGTACACATGAGGGATAGACGAGCACTCCAGCTTTTATCAGTGTTTATCCGAGTTGCTGAGGTAGCTGCCGGCGTTCGCAGGACTTGGCTTCTCTTCTTATTCCAGTTTTCCTTTATATGTACATTATTCAAACTTGAGTAATATGCTCAGATATTGTTATCCGATCATGTTTAGAGGCTCTAGACTCGTCATCCTAGATCTTTGGGTGATTTTTTTTTCAGTTTAGCTTTATTGTTAATAATAATATTCAGGTAATTGATGTGATCTTCATGCTCGGGATGATAGTGTAAATGGTCGGGCTTGCCTAGCAGTTGTGTTGGGCGCCATCACGACCGGGATTGGGGTCGTGACACACTAGTAAATCACAATTAGCATAGATAATTTACAGGTAAAAATGCAATGCAATGCACATGACCGCTACGATGTGTAGCCCGATTCGTTTAACATCGACGACGCTCACTGGGGGTGTGTGTACAGATTCCGGAGGGGCTCCTTCAACCCAATCGCAATATTTATATATTCCACTGCGGTGTGCAGCCCGATCCATACTCAATCCACAATATGCATATGAGTCATACAACAGTTCAATTTATTTATTTCCAGGTTCCAATTCATTAACAATGAGAAGTACTTTAATTTTATTTAATATTTCAAGAATAGGTGACTTAGCATTTCATAATAGTATTTTCAAGCCAGGACTGAGATCCATGATTTTACAAATCATACTATCACATAGATACCTATCCCTAGGGATACTACACGTCGGCACAAGTCCCCAAATTTTAAACATGGCTCACAACCCACATATATATTTAACACAGTGTGCATTTTAACTGCTAATATAATATTATTCATTTTCGGGATGGAACAAGCCTCAATCCCCAGTAATAACCACTCCCGCACCTGCCATGGGGTGCGAGCCACGCCTTAATAGCATCACAATGTACTAAGCCGGGGTTTCAAACCCTCAGGCTACCATATATACTAACTACTTACCTCTAACTGGGCGTGGAATCGCCTGCGATGCCTTTTCCCTTCGAATTGCCGCCTCGTGCGTCGAATCTAGTCAAAACCACAGCAATTACATAAATATGAGTCAAAAAAACATAACCCAATCAAAATTACTTGAAAAACACAATACACGAAGTTGGTAAAACCCGAGCCCCCGGGCCCACTTCTTAGAAAATTCTGAAATTTATACCAATGGGTTCCTCGTCTCGCCACGAGTCCGTGCATATAAAATTTTTCGAAATCAGAGTTCGAATGACCTTTCAAAACTCAATTTTTTTTTCATAATCTAGGCCCTAGTTCTTCACAAATTGTACCCAATTTCATGAGTTTTGGTGGTGATTCTAGCATAAAATCGTATTTTTGAGTCAAGGAACTTACCTCTAACATTTTCCCGATAAAATCCTCTTACTTCCCGTCCAAAAGCTCTCCAAATCGCTCACAAATGGTGTAAACTAGGTTTTTGCTCGCGGGGTTCTATTATTAAAAACCCCTCTGTCAGGCCCGAATTTCCTCTATGCGATTGCGGCACCATGCACGCATTCTTGATGCACAAATCTCCCAGGCCCTTATTTTTACCCTACGCGATCGCAGGATTACTTACGCGATCGTAGAGAAATAAACTCCCTCTCTACGCGATTGCCCTACTCCTCATGCGATCGCACTGAATGCTCCGCCAGAACTACGCGATCCAAGGCTGGTCCACGCGATAGAACTGTATTGATCCGCCAGGCCTACGCGATCGCAGGCAGGCCCACGCGATCGCAAAGAGGAAACTGCTGCTCTGCAATTTCCGCTGCAACTTTTAAGTTAAAAAACCTCCCGTTGAGCATCCGAAATCATCCCGAGACCCTCGGGACCTCAACCAAATGCACATATATGTTCTATTACTTCATTCAAACTTGCTCGTAACATAAAAACACCATCATAAAATTCAAAATCACCAAATTCACACGGATTCAAGCCTAAGTTTCATTAAAACTTCCGGAACTAACATTTGATCTAAAACCTGACCTAAACACCTCCGAATGACCTGAAATGGTGCATGCATATCCAAAATCACCTAACGGAGCTACTGCAACTCTCGGAATTTCACTCCGAGCCTCGGATCAAAATCTCACCTACCGTCCATAATCCGCCAAAATTCAACCTTAGCCAATTGAAGCCTAAATCTACACCGGACCTCCGAATTCGATTCCGATTGCTCTCCTAAGTCATAAATCATCCCCCGAAACTAGTTGAATCATCAAAAATCCATTCCGAGCTTTCTAACTCATCGGTCAATGTTCGGTTGACTTTTCCAAAATATTCTTCTCATAAAGAGGTTTATTGTTTCATTTCTAACTAGATTCCATCCGATTTACTTCTAATTCTCCAAACACATATAAATTAACATGTTAAAGTATAAAATAAAGATAACGGGGTGGTAACTCCCATAACGATGAGTCGGGTCGTTATAGTGCTACCAACTACTGCTGCACTACGTTTGGGCTGTATGAATGTTTCGTCCATTAGGCAGCATGTGTGTTGCCGGATGAAACTTCTTACCTTGAACATTGCTGAATCATTAATCAACGCTGCCTTGAAATGCCATTTACAGCTTTCAGCAACACATATAAGCCAGTAACTACAAAAAAAAAAACAATATTTTCACAAATATATGAAAAATTTCAATAAATTACAAATTGACTACAATTGAACTACAATTAATTAAAACCACCTATAAAATGCACTGATTTTGCGGATATACTATCCACAAATAACTACATACCTTCTATAACTAGATCTTTTTACTCTGAACTAGAACTTGTGCATCACAGAATAATTCTTCATTGCAGCAGCTACTATTTTTTTGTCATGATAAACTTGTCCTTCTTCAATATGTGTTTGCGTAGATTCAGTTATTATTTCACTTTGATATTCTTCAATAGCTGGTGAAGATGGAATGTCTAGTAACTTTAGGAATTCAGAAGAACCTGCAGACAATAAATTCATAGATGTAGTAAATTCATAAATGTAGTTTTTATGTAGATAATTTTGAAATCAATATTGCTTTATCCTTTTCAGAAATATGTGAGATTTGTAATTTAATTGTAGGTAATTGTAGTAAAATTGTAGTTAACATTGAAACACCATATCTCACATCAATGTCGAATCAAACGTACATGCACTGGTGCTTTCATTGTTGATTGTCAATTCCATATAGAAATCTCTTACGCTTATACATAGAGGATACGAACCTAAGTTTTTATTCTCCTTTTTGGTTTTCATGTCCACGCGAACCCCCATATCATTCCTAATCTCCATTGGAGGACAATTCTTGTTCACAATGTATTTGATTTTTATAATTTTATCTGATGTATCAATCAATAATTGTTCTGCAATTGTAGAAATTAGAATTCTGTAGCTTGCATTATCATCCACCAAAATGGCATCAACTTCAAAATCTATATATCTCCCATATCTATCCCAATTACCATTTGTTTTCAGCATTATTGAGATTTTTGACATGATTTCGTGTAGATGAAAAAAAAAATGAAGAATAGATATAGTTTCTACAATTTGAATTGAGTTGTAGAATAGGTAAAAAAAACTTTCGATTCTTTGAGAATTGTAGTTGAGTGAGAGAAGAGAGATCTCTTTCCGTTGAGGAAGGACAGAATTACGCATTAATTAAATTTCCTTCCGTTTCAAAATTCAGCTTTAATGTAGATATAATGAAACGCAGATTTGATGCCTTGTTTTTAGCACGTTATTTATGCCAAAATCCACCTATTTTTGGATTGATATATATTTTGTAGTAGAAGTATGGACTACACGGGTAAATAAGAAAATATGAACATTTTTGGTAATAAGGTTTGGTATATGGTATAGATAGGTAAAAATCCAATTATTATAATTGTGGTCGAGTATTGTATGGTTAATGTTTCCAAACAAGAATTTTTTTATATGGTCACACCAATTAATGATGTGTTTTCAGCTGGCAAAATAAATACCAAGAGCATTGTAAACGTGCTCGTGACAAAAACAAATTGAAAAAGAAAAAGAAAAAGAAAAAGTATTAAATGCAATACATTAAAGTAATTACGAGGTTTTGTTTATTTAACACACGATACTACATTAAGAAGGAAAGTACATAACAATGGTATAAACTTGTTACTCCATGTCGTCACTTAAATTTTATTATTTCCATTCCCCGACCCGCACAGTGATGAGTGTTTAATGTTACTAATAACCAGTGAATTGGTAATAAGAATACAAATTAAAGAATGGCAATTATATAAAATCTAAATACAATCTTTTGATTAGTAGGTCAACTTCTATTTTCATATTCTGATTAAAGATGTTGCTTTTGATGTGTAATTGATACTACAGACATAATTCGTTGTTTTTAATGGATAATAGTGTTATCATAAGAAACTACGTAATTCAAAAAGTAATCAAATGTTGCTTATTCAAAGATAATTAATTTGTAAGAAAAAAGAATTCATATGAGGAATGATATATTGTCTAAAAAGGGAAGAGTACAAATTTGCTAACACTTGACCACAGCTAAAAATGTGTAAAATAATATCAATATAATTATTCGAATGAATTAAAATTTCACTATTTTCTAAAACACTTGCTTTTAAAAGAAAACAAGATATGTTTGAAGATCACTTTTCCTTACAAGCTTTTCATTATGATAACATATAATATCGTCAGATATTGCCAAAACAATTCGACAATTCATTTCTAAATTACCTTTTACAATTAAACTATAACATATTTCCTAGAGAGAAAGTAATGAAGGAAGAAAAAAAATGTCCATGGCGTAAGAAGTCATACTATATGAAAACATCATTCATTACATTGGCTTCTGGCATAAAGGAATTTTAGCGGTGAAAAAACGAAAAAACAATAAAGGAATTACTATTTCTTAGTACATAAACAAGTTTTAATATAATAGAATGGTTCATTTATATAATTTCCTTATAATTTGGTATTAGAGATTGTTGTTATAAACTTTATGAACCAATTATCGAACTAAATGCATCATTCAAATGTTAGTATATGTACGGACTTTGAATTAATGTCCAATTATATATCCGTGTTTTCCATTAGTCACATCCACATCGCCTTTTGCAATGATCAAGGCTAGCAATTTATTGGTGCATATCATCGAATTCTCAACTAGGATGGATTAGAGAGTAAAACTCCAACTTCTCACAAAAACTAAACTCCCTCATCATTCTTCTACATTCTTGAAACTATCGAAACCATGAATTATAATCCACCTATTAACCATACAGATGCACTCGATCTAAGTTCAATGAATATTGATTACCCAATCATTACACAGTACACACCAAAATTCATCTTTTATGTAAATATTACTACATAACCACACTCCGTCTACACCAACCAACTAGGGCTATATAAACTGAATTGAAAAATCGCACCAAACCGAAAAGTCAAATCAAACCGATTAAACAATCTGACTCGGTTTGGTATTGAATAAAAGAATTCGAATCAACCCGACATATAAATATATAATTTTTATATATATTATTTAAGATTTTATATAAAATTTTCTTTAAAAAATATCTAGAAATATTTTGGATTCTCTTGCGGGATATAAATTTTGATAGAATATGAAGTGCTCCATATTTATTGACCTTAAATAATGGGTTGTATGATCAGTTTCTTATCAAGTGTTACTGGAATACATTTATCTCTTCGTTCTTACATATTCATATCATATGTTAAGATGTATTAAATTCTTATATCTTTTTTCGAATGTGAATTGGTTATTAATATTTAGGTATCATATTGATTTTTATTTTTAATTGCTAAATTCTGTTAACGTGTATATTCAGACAACTAAAAAAATAATTATTATGTGTTAACTAATGAAATTCTCGCATAAGAATATTTTAATTGATAATATATTTGTCAATTTTTTTATATTTTTACTAAATAGATGTATAAAATAAGATTGAAATAATATGCAAGTAACAAAAAATCCAAAAACCCGAAAGACCCGACAAAATCGAACCAATCCATACCGATATAGTTAGTTTGGTTTGATTTTGATAAAAATCGAACCAACCCGGTCCATGTACACCCCTACTAACCATCTCCAATAACCAATACCATCTTGACATGTTGGCTGAAACTTTAGAGGACCCAGCTCTAGAAAACTTCATCCCTCTCTCCACTGAAGACAAATCAAGGCTTTACTCTTCTTGGAAATACTCACTTATAGTTAAAGTATTTGGCAGGAAAGTGGATGGAAAAATATTAAAAAGAGGGTGAACGAAAAATGGAGGAAAAATAAATTTTTGAGTAAAATTTTAAGTTTTTCTCTCTTTTTAATGAGACTTTGTCCCTCATTAAGTTTTCCTCTCCTTTTAATGAGACTTTGTCCTTCATTGGTAGAGGATAAGAATTTTGGATATAAATGCATTTCATGTAGCTCTTAAAGAGTTAGGAGGAAGGCAAGCCTCACGTCGTCGTCATCGCTCGTTCAGCATAAACACGGCTAATATTACATTAATATTCACTATTAACAAATAAATTTGGTCCAAAAAATTAATCAATCAACCGATCATTTGACCGAATCCGAATTCAAAGCCGAATTCGAATTTGAAGCCGAAGCCGAAGTCGTAGCCGTAGCCGTAGCCGAGCCGAGCAGAGCGAGCGACGATAACGACGGCGCGAGGCTTGCCATCCTCCTAATTCTTTAAGAGCTACATGAAGTGCATTTGTATATAAACCCACCAAAATTCTTATCCTCAACCAATGAGGGACAAAGTCTCATTAAAAGGAGAGGGAAACTTAAAATTTTATACAAAAATTTTATTTTCCCTCTATTTTTCATTCGCCTCTTTTTAATATCTTTCTATATTAAAAAGAAAACTCAACAATCCCCCACATAAATGGGGAATAGCTATATCACGGAAGTATGCATAAAAAATGTGTGTGATTCGCAAGCAAGAATTAATTAAATTTGGATAAGTATGTTTCCTTTTGAACTTTCCATAGTGAACTTATGTTGGATATACTCGGTCGATCGATATCTCTTTTTAATGAGACTTTATCCCTCATTGGTAGAGGATATAAATTTTGGTGGGTTTATATATAAATGTACTTCATGTAGCTCTTAAAGAGTTAGGAGGAAGGCAAGCCTCGCGCCGTCGTCGTCGCTCGCTCAGCTCGACTACGGGTTCGACTTCGGCTTTGGATTTGGTCAAATGATCGATTGATCCGTTACAAATACGGATAATATTACATTAATATTCACTATTAACAAATAAATTTAGTCCAAAAAATTAATCAATCAATAGATCATTTGACCAAATCCAGATCCAAATCTAAATTCAAAATCGTAGCCGTAGCCGTAGCCTTAGCCGTAGCCATAACCGTAACCAAGCCGAGCAGAGCAGAGCGAGCGACGACGATGACGGCGCGAGGCTTGCCTTCCTCCTAATTCTTTAAGAGCTACATGAAGTGCATTTGTATATAAACCTACCAAAATTCTTATCCTCTACCAATGAGGGAGAAAGTCTCATTAAAAGGAGAGGAAAACTTAAAATTTTATACAAAAATTTTATTTTCCCTCTATTTTTCATTCGCCCTCTTTTTAATATCTTTACATATTAAAAAGAACACTCAACAACCATCCCCCCTCCATGAATGGGGAATAGCTATATCAACAGAAGTATGCATAAAAAACTTGTGTGATTAGCAAGCAAGGATTAATTGCATCTGGATAGGTATGTTTTTCTTTGAACTTTCCATAGTGAACTTATGTTGGATGTACTCGGTCGATCGGTAGATTTGATATCTTTGAACCATCGAACTTTAGTTTATACCTAGACAACCATAAGTCACACAATCAACCCTTAACCGTCTTTGGTTCTTATTGTTGTGTTTGTTTCAACCATGAACACCGCCTGGTTTCATAAGTGCGTAGAGAATTGGCCTTGCAGAATTCTCCTTGAAGCGGCTAACACTTCACACTTACATAGGTTATTTTTAAACGTGTCATCCTGTAGATACATTATTTTATATACCACATATCAAATTTAGAAATCATTAAAAAGCCTTAATACTTTATCCTTGGTACTGAACATTGTCTCATCACGAGAATGGACAAAAGTTTTTGTAATGTTGAACCGTCATTATATTAATGACTTTGTTTGATCTCCTTGAACCTAGATCTTGGAATCTCCAGTCTTCTAGGTAGAGTTACAACCACAATGACTTGTTCTCGGTCATAGTCCCATTCCCCTTGATGATTTCTCAACTGCCTCTCTGGTTAGGCCTTTTATAAGTGGATCCGACACATTACCACTTGACTTTACATAGTCAATCGTGATAATTCCTCTAGAGAGTAATTGCCTAACGGTTTTATGTCTTCATCGTATTTGACGAGACTTACTATTATACATAACGCTACTAGCCCTTCCAATTGCTGCTTAGCTATCACAATGTATGCATATTGGTGCCAACGGTTTGGGCCAAAATAGATGTCTTCCAAGAAATTTTGGAGCCATTCAGTTTCTTCACCGACTTTATTTAAGGCTATGAACTCAGCCTCCATTGTAGACCGGGCAATACAAATTTATTTCGACGACTTTCAAGATACCGCTCATCCACCAATAGTGAATACATATCCACTTGTGGACTTGGAATCAGTTGAATCGGTGATCCAATTTGTATTACAATATCCTTCAATCACCACATGATATTTACTGTAGTGCAAATCAAAGTTTTGGGTATGTTCTAAATATCCCAAAACTCGTTTCATGGCCATCCAATGAGATTGACCTGGATAGCTCGTGTATGGACTCAGTTTACTTATAACACAAGCTATATCCGGCCGTATACAATTCATGATGTACATTAAGCATCCCAATACACGAGCATAATCTAATTGTGATATGCTTTGGCCTTTGTTCTTTGCTAATGCAAGATTCACGTCAATTGGAGTCTTTACAACTTTAAAGTCTAAGTGCTTGAATTTTTCAAGTACTGTCTTAATATAATAAAATTGTGACAATGCCAAACCTTGAGGAATTTTTTGGATCTTAATTCCCAAAATTAAATCTCCAACTCCCATGTCCTTCATATCAAACTTGCTAGTTAGCATACATTTAGTCGTATTTATGTTGGCAATATCATTACTCATTATCATCATATCATCCACATATCGGCAAAATGACTATTTTATTTGGAACATTTTTAATGTACACATATTTATCACATTCATTTATCATAAAACCATTTGACAATATTATTTGGTCGAATTTCGCATGCCATTGTTTGGGTGCTTATTTTAGTCCGTAGAGGGACTTAACAAGTCTACATACCTTCTTTTCTTTACCTGGAACCACAAACCCTTCAGGTTATTCCATGTAGATTTATTCCTCCAAATCTCCATTTATGAAGGCTGTCTTTACGTCCATTTGATGAATTTCAAGACCATAAACTGCGGCTATAGCTACTAGCAGTCGTGTGAACGTAATTCTCGTCAACGGAGAATATGTATCAAAGTAGTCAAGTACTCTCGTTGTCTATACCATTTGACAACAAGTCTTGCCTTAAATTTATCAATAGTGCCATCATCTTTTATTTTTCTTTTAAAAATCCATTTACAACCCAAAGGTTTATTTCCAGGAGGAAGATCAACCAATTCCCATGTATGATTGTTTAATATAGATTCTATTCCACTATTGACTGCCTCTTTCCAGAATAATGATTCTAAAGAAGACATAGCTTTTTGAAATGTTTGAGACTTATTTTCCAATAAGAAAGTTATAAAATCTGATCCAAACGAAGTAGACATTCTTTGACGTTTACTACGTCTTGGATTCTTCTAATTAAATGTACTTTATTTTGTTTCTTCCCGAGGTCGTTTAGATTCTTCACCAATCGACTCGCATTCCTTTTTATACGGATATATATTTTCAAAGAATTCAGCATTACCTGATTTCAGCATTACCTGATTCTATAATCGTATTATTATAAAAGTGGGGATTTTCTTATTTATAAACCAGAAATCGATATGATTTACTATTGGCCGCATATCCTATGAAAATACAATCAACTATTTTCGGTCATATTTTTACCCTTTTGGGTTTAGGAACTTGCATTTTTGCCCAACACCTTACATTTTCAGATAATTCAAGTTGGGCTTCCTTCATTTCCATTTTTCATATGGAATGGATTGTATTTTTCTATGGGTTACTCAATTTAGTATTCGGCTAGTCGTAAGAACGACTCACCCCCCACAAGTTCTGTGGCAATCCAAAAGTTATCAATAATGCGTTCATGATGTCCTTTAATAAGCGATTCTTTCTTTCTGCAAGCCCATTGGATTGGAGCGTGTAAGGGGCCATTGTTTTATGAATAATTCTATATTCTAAACATATTTGTTCAAAAGGAGATTCGTTTTTACCACCCCTATCACTTCTATCATTTTGATTTTCTTGTTAAGTTGCGTTTCAATTTCATTATTGCATTGCTTGAATGCGTCTATTTTTTCATCTTTACTATTAAGTAAATAAACATAGCAATATTGAGTAATGTCATCAATAAAAGTTATGAAATACTTCTTTTCACCGCGAGATGGTATTGACTTCATGTCACAAATATCTGCGTGAATTAAGTCTAAAGAATTTGAATTCCTTTCAACCGACTTATAAGGATGTTTAACATACTTAGATTCCACACATATTTGACATTTTGATTTTTCGCATTCAAACTTAGGCAATACTTTTAAGTTAATCATTTTCCGCAAGGTTTTATAGTTGACATGACCCAAACATTCATGTCATAAATTATTTGACTGAATTAAGTAAGAAGAAGCTGAAGTTTTATTATTGTTTTCGACAATTATTACATTCAGCTTGAAAAGGCCCTCTGTAAGGTAACCTTTTATTACAAACATTACATTCTTACTTATGACTACCTTGTCGGATACAAAAACACACTTGAATCTGTGTTTTACAAGAAGTCCAGTAGAGACTAAGTTCTTCCTAATTTCGAGAACATGAACGATATTGTTTAAATTTACCATTTTGCCGGAAGTTATTTTCAGAAATATCTTCTCAAATCCTTCAATCTTGACCGTTGTAGCATTTCATATAGAAAGTGTCTCTTTGGGTCTAACATGAGCATATGTAGAAAATGCTTCCCTTACAGCACATACATAGTGGATGGCTCCAGAATCAATCCATCACTCCTTAGAATTTCCCACCAACTTGCACTTTTATCAAACACCCCCACATTTTCAAATAATTCAAGTTGGGCTTCATTCCTTTTCATTTTTCGTATGGAATAGATTGTATTTTGCTATGAGGTACTCAATTTAGTATTCGGCTAGCCGTAAGAACGACTTCCCTCCATAAGTTTTGTGGCAATCTAAAACTTATCAATAATGCATTCATGATGTCCTTTAATGAACGATTCTTTATTTCTACAATCCCATTGGATTGGGGCATGTAAGAGGCCGTGTTTTGATAAATAATTTTATATTCTAAACATATCTGTTCAAAAGGAGATTCATTTTCACCACCCATATCACTTCTTATCATTTTGATTTTCTTATTAAGTTGCGTTTCAACTTCATTTTTGTATTGCTTGAATGCGCCTATTGCTTCATCTTTACTATTAAGTAAGTAAACATAGCAATATCGAGTACTGTCATCAATAAAAGTTATGAAATACTTCTTTCCACCGCGAGGTATTGACTTCATGTCACAAATATCTGCGTGAATTAAGTCTAAATGATTTGAATTCCTTTCAACCGACTTATAAGGATGTTTAACATACTTAGATTCCACACATATTTGACATTTTGATTTTTCGCATTCAAACTTAGGCAGTACTTCCAAGTTAATCATTTTCCATAAGGTTATATAGTTGACATGACCCAAATATTCATGTCATAAATTATTTGACTGAAGTAAGTAAGAAGAAGCTGAAGTTTTATTATTGTTTTCGACAATTATTACATTCAGCTTGAAAAGGCCCTCTGTAAGGTAACATTTTCTTACAAACATTTCATTCTTACTTATAGCTACCTTGTCGGATTCAAAAGTGCACTTGAATCCATGCTTTACAAGAAGTTCAGTAGAGACTAAGTTCTTCCTAATTCGGGAACATGAATGATATTGTTTAAAGTTACCACTTTGTCGTAAGTCATTTTCAAAAATATCTTCCCACATCATTCAACCTTGGCCTTTGCAGCATTTCCCCTAGAAAGTGTCTCTTCGGGTCCAACAGGAACATATGTAGAAAATGCTTGCCTTACAGCACAGACATGGTGGGTCGCTCCAAAATCAATCCACCACACCTTAGAATTTCCCACCAAGTTGCATTAAGAAAGCATGGCACACAAGTCATCAACATCATCACGTTTTTCTAGCATGTTTCCTTGATCCCCTTTCTTGTCTTTCTTTCGAGCACGATACTCCGTAGATTTGTGTCTAGTTTTCCCACAGTTGAAGCAGTTTCCACTGAACCGCTTCTTGCTTGGGTTGTATTTCGGACCAGAAGCCTTCTTTCTCTTTTTGTTATCTTCAATAATATTTGCTCTTATTATTGTCGAATTTCTACGGCCTCTCCTTTCAGTAGCTTTATTATCGTCTTTGATTCTCACCCGAACAATGAGATCTTCAAGGGGCATCTCCTTTCGTTGGTAATTCAAATAATTTTTGAAGTCTTTCCATAACGGAGGCAACTTCTCAATTATTGCTGCTACTTGGAATGCTTCATTGATGACAAGACCTTCAATGGAAATTCCGTCAGTAAAAATACTAAAAAAATTTCTTTCAACATCAATATTTATTTGCAACATACCTTTAGCAAGTAGATCATGAATAATCATTTGTAGTTCCTGGAATTGGGTGATAACAGGCTTGCTATCTACCATTTTGTGGTCCAAAAAATTTTGCGGCGACGAATTTCTTCATCCTGGCATCTTCAGTTTTATATTTCTTTTCAAGAGCATTCCATAATTCGTTTGACGTCTCCACAACTGTATACATTATATATATTATCATCCAGTTCGCTAAGAACATAATTCTTGCACAGAAAGTCAGAATGCTTCCACGCCTCAATCACGAGAAAGCTTTCATTCTCTGGAGTTTCATCGGGCAGATCAGGAACATCTTCCTTGATGAACTTCTGTAGACATAACGTAGTCAAGTAGAATAACATCTTCTGCTGCCACCACTTGAAATCAATCTAGGAAATTATTTTGGGTTTTTGTGTCGGTGCCAACGTCGGTGTTCGGCTTATCGATGCATTGACAGCCACTGTTAGAACATGGCTTGTCGATACGTTGACAGCCATCATCAGAACAACTTGATTTCTGCTTTCATTTGCCATTTTTCTGAAAAAATGACACAAACAAATGTTTAAGAAACGTTTAAAACTGGAGTTAAAAAATCACGTAGATTTTAATCTCCAACAAAATGCCAAAAAGCCTTTACTCTCCAAAACGGAAGTACACAAAACCACAAAAGTTTTAGTTTCCAAAATAATAAAGATAACACAAATATAGAAATACAAATTATTAAAATTCCTTAAGCTTGTTGTTTCTTGGTTAGTATCCTCTATTTGTAAATAATAATTCTGGAAAAATAACGTAGCATATAAACGTAAATATAAATAAAACAGTAATTTATCCGAGCCTACTGAATTCACAGTATTCCTTAAGGAATTTAATCCTCTCCTAGTACCCAAGGTTATGGATTATTTCCTCCCATGATAGAACTAATTACACGCTGGTGTGCGGTACTTCAAACCCTAATGTTTCAACAGACATAAAGTTCAGCAACAACACTTAGCTCTCAAACAAAAATTACAAGCTTTAGGAAACCCTTGAAATCACTGTCACTTATTGATTTAGGGAACGAGTTCTTCTTCATCAAACATCAAAAGGAAAAAAATATGAATAAAGCACTACATCAGGGTCTGTGATTTGTGTTAAATCATTTCCTCTAGGTGGGATGATAGGAACCTAAGTTTGTATCTTCTAGCGTGAAACTTACCTACACTGCCATATGGACTTGATTGCCAGAGCTGCCCACCGAATTCTATGATATTGAGATCCTACAAAAACAACAACAACAACAACAACAACCCAGTATAATCCCATTTAGTGGGGTCTGGGGAGGGTAGTGTGTACGCAGACCTTACCCCTACCTTGAGGTAGAGAGACTGTTTCCAAATAGACCCCAGCATCCTTCCCTCCAAGAACTACCCACCTTGCTCTTAGGGAGACTCGAACTCACAACCTCTCGGTTGGAAGTGGGGGTTGCTTACCATCAGAGCAACCCCTCTTGTCTAAAAGTGAAAAATAAACTAGTAAACTCCTCAAAATAGATACATGCACGTCGTCTACGACTAAAGGGCGTTATGCTCGAATATTTGTAGAAGTACCCCTTGAAAAACTATTAAAGTCTTATGTATTCATTGGGATCCATCGTCAACAAATCCTTATGAAGGACTTAATATGCTATGTATCCTTTATGCACGAATTGGACATACTAATGCAAATTGCTCCAATTATCACACCCCAACAGGTAAATCACAACAACTGAACATAAATTCATTGACTAAAGAAAATGAAAGAAAGGAGATACAAGTTCACGATTCGGAATGGAAGACGGTTATATTCCCCAAACGGCGTACAAACCACATGTTGAACAAACACACATCAATTTCAAGCAGAAAGGATACACATCCTTCAACTTCATCGAGTCCCCCTAAAGGACATCTACTACTAAACTCACATATTGAGGCATAAGGAAGACCATACAGGTACACATTCAATTAATTTTAATGCTAAACTCTTACCCACTGTATTATCACATCAGTTAACTACTAATAAACTACTAGCAATAAAAAAAAGTTTTGATCTATTAAAAAATTCAAATGATTTAATGGATCAAACTTAAGATCTTACAAAAACAATTCCAAACCCACAATAAGAGGCCACCAATACAAAATTGTGACAACCCAAAGGGTCATCACCGTATTTTTTTATTTTTCCGCGCTTTTGAAGCCTTGAAAATCTCACTTTTGGTTGTCTCAATTTGCGTGCGCAGTCCAGGCGCGAAACCGAGAATTTTTTATGTTAAAATATATGAATTCGGTGAAATATTTGACGAATTATGATATTAATGTTGATATAGTTGACTTTGGTCAACATTTTGAGTAAACGGACTTGGACCCGTCATGTGACGATTCTGGGAGGTCCGTAGAAAAATATGGGACTCGGGCATGTGCCCGGAATCAAAATCCTAGATCCAGAATCCAGGTAAAAGAATTTTCTGTTAAATTATTTTATGAAATTATTAATGAAAAATGAAAATAAGAATGAGTTAGAAAATATAGGTATCGGGCTCGTATTTCGATTTTGATGCCCGATACAGGTCACAAATATTGGTTAAGCACTTCATGTAAAGTTTGGTTGAAAACTGACGTCGTTTGACGTGTTTCGGACTAAAAATGGGAAACTTGGAAGTTTTGAACTTTGAAATGAAATTTATGAGTTTTGGGGTTTAATTCATTGTTTTGATGTTATCATGGCGGTTTGATCGCTCGAGCAAGTTCGTAGGATGATACTGAGTCAGTGAGTGTGTTTGGTAGGGAGCCCTGAGGGCTCGGGTGAGTTTCGGATAGGTATCGGGGTGGTTTTGAACTTAGAAAAATTGTAGTCCGCAGCAGACATTTCTTCATCGCGTTCGCGTCCCTCTGGCCGCGTTCGTGATGCCCTATTTTCCCCCTTCATCGCGTTCGCGATCATCACATCGTGTTCAGGTACAACAAACCCTGGAACCCAATATATTCCTCTACTCGTTCGCGTGAAGGCTCTCGCGTTCGCGAAGCCTAGCCTGCCTCTTATACACGTTCGTGTAAGTCTCTACGCGTTCGCGTAGACAACCTGTGAAGCCCCCTTAGTTTTATTCTACGCGTTCGCATCTTGGTCCATGCGAACGCGATGCCTATTCTGTCCTACCCTTCGGGAACGCGATACTGTGCACACAGACGCGAAGGGCAAAATTTCGCCCAGTGATTTTAATACTCAAAATAGAACAGAATCGATTTTTATCCCATATTTCAAACTCTCTCTTCTCTATAGCTTGTGGGGCGATCTTTGGAGCCTTTCTTCACCAATGTTCTTTGGGTAAGTTTTTTTAAAATCATTTCCTCGTTATTTCATCAACATCAATCATATTCTTAGGCCTGAACATGTGAAAATAGGTAGAAAATTAGAGAATTGGGTAGAGTTAAGATTTTCAAAGAAATCGTGATTTGGACCTTGTTTTGGAGTTAGATTTAAGAACAAATTATATATTTGAACTTGTGGGAGTATGAATGAATTTATTTTGGTTCGAACCTCGGGTTTTGACTAAGCGGACCTCGGTTTTGCAAATTTTGGGCAGAATGTTAGAAAGATTATATTTAGGAATTTGGGTTGGATTGTTGAGTATTATTGATGATATTAAATAAATTGTGTATAGATACGATTGAATTGGAGTGAAATTCGAAAGGAAAGGCATTGCTTGAGGATTGAGTTGACCATAAACCTTCGAGGTAAGTGTTTGATCTAACTTTGGCTTGAGGGAATAGGATTAGAGTATCATAAATGCTAATTGCTAAATGATCGAGTGCGGTGTATAGGCATGGTGATGGGTGTCTATACACCAGAGTCTAGCATGACCGTGGGTCTTTGTTTGTACATGTCTTTTGGATAATTTGGAACTCTCCTAAGCTAAATTATGATTTGCTATAGAGGTGAAGAGTTTGAGAATAAATTGTAAAATATTAATATTTTGGAGCGTTGGCTAGAATGATAAATACTATTGAGTAAAAGTTGACAGTATTGAAAGGAGTTGTGATAAATCCCTTGCCGGGATGGTTAAATATACTGAGTATTATGCTTGCCGGGTTGTGAAAGGTATTGTTATTGTTGTTACTCCCTTGCCGCTGCAGTACTTTCTATTTATTTATTTATTTATTTATTTTTCTTGCCCGATTGGTTGTGACTGTTGTTTGGGTGAGGAAGAGTGATATTGCACGAAGGGTCATTCCGTGCTATCTCTGATTATAATTGCACGAGGGGTCATTCGTGCTATGTTATGACTAATTTCGCACGAAGGTACATTTCGTGCTCTGATTTGATTATATTTGCATGAAGGGTCATTCCGTGCCATGAAATGAGAGTTTTGTGAGGGAAAGCCCGAATGGTGATGCCGTGCATTTTATTCGATTGTTTTGGGTGAGAATGAGAGTAAAAGCACGAAAGGTGGTGCCGTACAACTATTGAATTTCTTATTCTGTGATAAACATTGTTGTGTTCTGGTTCTAATTACGTTGATGAACTGTATATTCAATTCTACTCCCCACAGCATGTTTTACCCCTTTTAATTGTTTAATTTCAGTATTTTATGTTATTTTTTAGTGCATAAATGTATATAGAATTGTACAGGTTGATTTGATAGTCCTGTCTAGACTCGTCAATACTTCGCCGGGGTCAGGCCAGACACTTACCAGCACATGGGGTCGGTTGTGCTGATGCTACACACTGTGCATTTTTTTGTGCATAGATCCAGGAGCAAATTTTGGACAGCAGAAGTAGGATATTTACTCTAGGAGCTATCATCAGTCCGGGGACTCTTCGAGGTAGCCTAGATGGCGTTCGCAGGCCGAAGTCCCTTTCCTTTACTTCAGTTTTTTTTTATTGTTCCGAAATAGACTAATGTATTTTTCTTCATTCAAACTTGATTGTAGTATTCTATAGTAGTCCGTGAGCCAGTGACACCAGGTTTTGTGTAGTTATGTATTTAAACTTCCGCATTTTTATATCATTCAGATAAACTTAAAAGTCTTCTGTATTTATTTAATTGTTGTTAGCATATTATATTGTTGATGTTGATAAAGAATGTGTAATGTTTGGCTGGCCTAGATCCGTTAGCAGGCGCCATCACGACGCCCGATGGCGAGATAAATCCGGGTCGTGACAAGTTGGTATCTAAGCTAAGGGTGTAATGTGGGCCGGGACTGGACCGGGACCGCGGGCTTGGCGGTCCCAACGGTCCTGGTGGGCCGGTCCTGCCGAGCCGGTCTTCAAGCCGGTCCTAAAGCTCGTGACGGGCCGGTCCGAGACCGGGACCGCGAAGACCGGGACTGGGTAGCGGTCCTGGGCCGGTCTTCGCGGGCCTGGCGGGCCCCAACCGGTCCCAACGGTAATATTTAAAAAAAAAAATTTATTTTTTTATTTTTAAAAATGGCCCAAGGGCCAGATTTAAAAACTAGCCGTTGGAGGTCAAAAATAGCCGTTTTGGCTATCAAAATTTAGCCAAATGGTCCCCAAACTTTAATATAACCCCAAACTTTATATAATTACACTTTTTCCCAATTCTCAACTATAAATACCCCCACATTATTTCATTTTAACTCACCAATTCATCAATCTATCTTAATCTCTCTCAATCTCTCTCAATTGCTTATATTATTATTCCAATTTTGTGAAATTTTGTGAAGTTGGTGAATTGAAGTATTCAAGTCTTCAAGTCTTCAACAATTTGCAATTTTCAATTTTGAAGAAGTTGTTCGTCAATTCGGTAAAGTCGTTCCAACTCTTAATTTTTAAGAATATATTTTGTGTTATTTTGTTTGCATAAATATAAATAAAATGGCATTTTCATTGAAAAAAATGTTTAGTGCTAAGGGAAAAGCTAAAATGGGTGAAAGTAGTCGTCAACCAACTAACCTTCCCCCCGGTTCCCCGACCTACCCGTCCTAGTGGTCCAATTATTCTTGATAGTGATAATCCCTGTTTTCAATTTAGCGATACTGAATTTTGTCATAATATTTCACGAGAAGATCAACTAGATAATGAAATTATGATTGCTCTTTATCCTAATTTACAACATCGTAGGCAATTGGATTTTGATGAAACCCAAGAGGATTTTGATGAAACTCAACATGATGTAGATGAAACCCAAGAGGATTTAGATGACACACCTACTAGTCCGGCTAATAACCCAACTGAACCACAACACCCACCCGTACAAACACCGACTTTTAATAGACAACCTTCTAAACGCCAAGAAACCTCATTAGTTTGGCAATTTTTTACTCAACTAAGAGATCAAAATAAGGCTCAATGTAAAAATTGTAATAAATTGTTGGTTCATGAATATACGCGTAGTGGCACGGGTACTTTGACTAGACACATAAAAACACACCCTGCTGAAAAAGCTAAATATAACAGATTAAAAGCACAGCTAGATGGGACACGTGTAGAAAAAGCGGGTAACGCTAGTACAGGTTCTAATCTAGTTCAACCTGGAATAAATACTGTCACCGGAGGTATATTATATTACGATCCAAACAAAGATAGGGAAGAATTAGCAAAGATGGTTACCGTTATGTGTTTATCGTATACTTTTCCTTCTAATCCTAATTTTGTGCATTATATTAGAAAAGTTTTTAATCCTACTTATAAAGGTTGGCCTCGTGCAACAGATTAAGGCCGATATATATAAATTTAAACATGAATACGAACAATATTTGCGGTATTTATTTAGTCATATAACTAATAGAATTTCTATTACCACCGATATTGGTAGAAGTAATAATGATTGTGACTACCTAACTGTTACTAGTCACTGGATTGACGAGGAGTGGATAATGCAAAAACGCTATTAATGCAACGTTCAATGCTCGGGTTGGGGGTGTGGATGATGATGAAATGCTTACAACCCAAGATTGGACTAATGTTAAAACTCTTATAGATTTTTTAGAACATTTTCACACTGCTACAAATGTATTTTCCGGACAATATTATCCAACTATTTCTAATTGTCTAGTTTATATTGCAGCATTATGTGGATTATTTGTGGATTATAACGAGGGTGAGCCTATTTATGAACTTGCTATAAATGCAATGAAAGAAAAATTTAAAAAATATTTTTTCCCTATCCCTCCTATTTATGGTGTATCAGCAATTTTAAACCCTACAATGAAATTAGGAGGTCCTCATTTTTGGTATACAAATATTTATAACGCTTTAGATCTTACAGTAGAAGAACGTGCTACTCTTGCAGATGCAAAAGCATCAATTAAAATTAATACTCAAATAATTTAACTTATATACTTAACTTATATAAACTTAATATATATATATAGTTAACATAGATAAACTTAACTTATATACTTAACTTATATAAACTTAATATATATATATATACTTAACATATATAAATTTAACATATATAAATACTAAACATATATATACTTAACATACATACATATATATATATATATATATATATATATATATATATATATATAGTTAACATATATATACTTATTAAATAAATTTTTTTTTATTAAAAGCCCACGAAACCCGCCAGGCCCGGACCGCCAGGCCCGGGACCATGTGGGCTTAGGCCCGTCACGGGCCGGTCTTACCCACCAAGCCCACGAAGACCGGGACCGCCAGGCCCGGGACCGTTTAGGACTGGGACCGCCAGGACCGGGACCGCGAGGCCCGTTTAGGCCCGGGACCGGCCCAGAATACACCCTTAATATAAGCTCTAGGTTGCATAGGTCTCGCTGCTCATGGACAAACTTAGTAGAGTCTGAGGGATCGGTACAGAGATGTCTGTATTTATCCCCTAGAGGCTACGGAGTTAGGAAATGTTTCCCTTTTGTTCTTTCTTGCCATGCGAATCTGTTTCTCAAATACGGATTGTCCTTCTACTTTGTTCTTTCACAGATGGCGAGAACACGTGCGTCTTCTTCTACTGCGCAGCAGCCCGAGCCACCAGTAGCAGCTCCCGCGAGGGGTAGAGGCCGAGGTTGTGCCGGATGCCGTGGTAGGGGCAGAGCTCAGCCCCAGGCAGCAATTCCAGAGGTGGATCCTCATATTGATGATGGTGATGAGGTTCCAGCCCCAGCAGCTCTAGTGGGCCAAGCTCAGGTCCCACTAGGGGTCATGTTCACCACAGATCTTCAAGATGCTCTAGTCTATATAGCAGGCTTTATGGACAGTGTCGCCATAACAAGTTTGTTTCCAGTAGCACCAGCCACTTCTCAGGCTGGAAGAGGGGTTTAGACTCCTGCTACGCGTACTCCGGAGTAGGTAGCTCCCCAGACTCAGGCCCTAGTGGTTCAGCCTGCAGTGACAGCTCAGATAGGCATTACAGCTCAGACCGGAGATGGAGCGGCCATATCCTCGGATGCTTTGTGGAGACTTGATCGATTTTCCAAGCTTTTTACCACCACTTTCAGCGGTGCTTCATCGGAGGATCCCTAGGATTTTCTATTCAGTTGTCATGAGATTCTCAGGACTACAGGTATAGTGGAGACCAACGGGGTCGATTTTTGCACCTTCAGGCTTGCAGGATCCGCCAAGACTTGGTGGAGAGATATTTTCCTATCTAGACCATTAGGGCCCCCAGCTTTGACATGGGATCAGTTTGCAGAGTTATTCTTGGATAAGTTTCTCCCCCTCACTCAGCGGGAGGCACTTCGTAGGTAGTTTGAGTGCCTCCAGCAAGGCTCCATGACCGTTAGTCAGTACGAGAATAGATTTGTGGATTTGGCACGCCATGCAATTGTGATACTCCCTTCATAGCGGGAGAGGGTCCAGAGGTTCATTGATGGATTGATTCACCCGATCCGTCTTCAAATGGCCATGGGAGTTGGTAGGGACATATCCTTTTAGGAGGTGGCCAACGCGACCCGCAAAGTTGAGATGGCCCTTACTCGGGGAGGTGGTCATGCGTCAGACAAGAGGCCTCGTCATTCTGATAGATTCAGTGGTACCTCATCTGTAGGTAGGGATTAGGCACTGAGGCCCTTTCAGTCTGCGATCCAGATTTCTCATGGTACTCCAGGCAGTGGTGGTTCTCAGCAGTACTATTCAGATTAGCAGCCTATCAGTGCACCCACACTTCAAAGCTTCAGGGGAGGACATTCAGGTCGACAAGGCCAGCATGTCACAACAGCCGAGATCTTGTTATGGTTGTGGTGACCCCGGTCATATTGTTAGGTTTTGCCCCCGAGCATCGGGCAGTTCTTAGTAGTAGGGTCCTCGCCCCATGATACAGGCAGCTGGTGATCCACAGCCCGCCCAACCAGGTAGAGGCGGAGGTAGGGATCATAGAGGTGGAGGTAGGGATTGTATAGGTGGAGCTCGGACAGGCAGAGGCAGATGACAGCTAGTGGTTGATTGCCCTAGAGGTGCAGTTCAGGAAGGTGAGGACCATCCCCTGTTTTATGTGTTGCCATCCAGGCCAGAGGTTGAGTCTTCCGATGTTGTTATTACAGGTACTATTCTGGTCTGTGACATGGATGCTTCAGTGCTATTTGACCCTAGGTCCACGTATTCATATGTGTCATCTTATATTTCTCCCCACTTGGCTATGCCTAGTGATGCCTTAGGTATTGCTATATACGTATCCACGTCAGTGGGTGATTCTATTATGGTCGACAGAGTTCACCGTTCTTGTGTAGTAATGTATGAGGGTCTTGAGACCCGTGTTGATCTTTTACTTCTAGACATGGTTGATTTTGATGTCATATTGGGGATGGACTGATTGTCCCCATATCATACGATCTTGGATTGTCATTCCAAGACCGTTACCTTGGCTTTACCAGACTTACCCCGATTGGAGTGTAGAGGGACCCCAGGATATGCCACACGCAGTGTTATTTCTTACGTTAAGGCTCGACGCATGGTCGAGAAGGGGCGCTTGGATTATTTGGCATATGTTCGTGATTCTAGCATAGAGGTCCCATCTATCGACTCAGTTCCTATTGTTTGGGAGTTTCCAGAGGTTTTTCCTTCAAACCTGCCGGTATGCTACCCGATAGGGATATTGATTTTTGCACTGATCTGGCCCCAAGCACGCAGCCCATTTCTATTTTGCGGTATCGTATGGCTCCGTCCAAATTGAAGGAGCTAAAGGATCAGTTGCCGGATTTGCTCGAGAAAGGCATCATCATGTCCTAGTGTTTCTCCTTGGGGTATGCCAGTTCTATTTGTGAAGAAAAAGAATGGATCGATGAGGTGTACATTGATTACCGGTAGTTAAACAAGGTGACAATAAAGAACAAGTACCCACTGCCTAGGATTGATAATTTGTTCGATCAGTTGCAGGGTGCGAATGTATTTTCAAAGATAGATTTGAGATCGGGTTATCACCAGCTGAGGATTAGGGCATCTGATGTCCTAAGATAGCGTTTCGCACTTGGTACGGGCATTATGAGTTTTTGGTCATGTCGTTTGGGTTGACCAATGCCCCAGCAGCATTTATAGAGTTGATGAACCGAGTGTTCAGTACTTATTTGGACTTGTTCGTAATAGTTTTCATTGATGATATTCTTGTGTACTCCCACAGTCAGGAGGAGCACGAGCAGCACCTTAGAGTGGTTCTTCAAACTCTAAAGGATAGCCAATTGTATCCAAGTTCTCAAAGTGCAAGTTCTGGTTGAGTTCAGTTACATTTATGGGTCATGTAGTATCAGCATCGGGCATTCAAGTAGACCCAAAGAAGATTGAGGGAGTCAAGAATTGGCCTCGACCAGCTTCAAATACTGATATTCGTAGTTTCTTGGGGTTAGCCGGTTATTATCGTCAATTTGTGGAGGGATTTTCATCTATAGCAGCCCCAATGACCAGGTTGACCCAGAAGGGTGCCTAGTTCAGGTGGTCAGACGAGTGCGAGGAGATCTTTCATAAGCTCAATACAGCTCTGACTACGGCACCGATATTGGTTTTGCCCACATGTTTAGGGCCTTATACAGTTTATTGTGATGCTTTTCGTGTTGGGCTTAGCGCAGTATTGATGCAGGATGGCAAGGTCATTGCTTATGCTTTGAGACAGTTGAAGATCCACGAGAAGAATTATCCCGTCCATGATCTAGAGTTAGCAGCCATTGTTCATGCCTTGAAAATTTGGAGGCATTACCTATATGGTGTGGCGTGTAAGGTATACACAGATCACAAGAGCCTTCAGTACTTATTCAAGCAGAAGGAGTTGAATGTGCGATAGAGGAGATGACTAGAGTTGTTAAAAGACTATGATGTTACTATCTTATATCACCCAGGTAAGGCCAACGTAGTGGCCGATACATTGAGTAGAAAGTCTGCCAGCATGGGTAGTCTCGCTTATATCTCGGTCAGTTAGAGATCGCTTGCTTTAGATGTTCAGTCTTTGGCTAACCGATTTGTGAGATTAGATATTTCTGATCCTAGCCAAGTTTTAGCTTGCACGGTCGCTCGTTCTTCATTATTGGAGCGTATTCATGACCGACAGTTTGATGATCCCTATTTGTGTGTCTTGAGAGACACTGTGCAGCAGGGCGGTGATGCGGATGGAGTTCCGAGGTTGCAGGGACGAGTATGTGCGCCCAATATTGATGGTATTCGAGAGTTGATCTCAGCGGAGGCCCATAGTTATCGGTATTCTATTCACCCGGGCACCGCGAAGATGTATCAGGACTTGCGACATCATTTCTGGTGGTGTAGGATGAAAAAGGACATTGTTGTATATGTGGCTAAGTGTTTGAATTGTCAGCAGGTCAAATATGAGAATCAGAGGCCTGGTGGTGTGTTTCAGAAGATTGAGCTTCCCGAGTGGAAATGGGAGCAGATTACCATGGACTTCGTTATTGGACTTCCGGTGACCCGAAAGAAGTTTGATGCCATCTGGGTCATTGTTGATAGGCTGACCAAGTCAGCACATTTCATTCTTGTTACCACCACCTATTCATCAGAGAGATTAGCTGAGATATACACCCGAGAGATTGTTCGCCTTCATGGTGTGTCGACGTCTATCATTTCGGATCGGGGTACGCAATTTACCTTATACTTTTAGAGAGGAGTCCAGCAGGAGTTAGGCACCCAGGTTCAGTTGAGTACAACATTCCATCCTCAGATATATGGTCAGTCCGAGAGGTATTGGAGGATATGCTCCGACCCTGCGTTATTGATTTTGGAGGCACTTGGGACCAGTTTCTACCATTAACAGAGTTCGCTTACAACAACAACTACCAATCCAACATTTAGATGGATCCTTATGAGGTGTTGTATGGTAGGCAATGTCAGTCACCAGTTGGATGGTTTGAGCCGAGAGAGGCTCGGTTGTTAGGTACAGATTTAGTCCAGGAGGCCTTGGATAAGGTCAAGATCGTTCAGGACAAATTTTGTTCGACTTAGTCGCAACAAAAGAGTTATGCGGATCGCAAGATTCGAGACGTGGTTTTCATGGTTGGAGAGAGAGTGTTGCTTTGTGTATCTTCTATGAAGGGCGTGATGAGATTTGGGAAGAAGGGCAAGCTCAGCCCTAGGTACATTGGTACATTTGAGATACTTGATCGAGTGGGAGAGGTGGCTTATAGACTTGCCTTGCTACCTAGCTTGTCAGCCGTGCATCCTGTGTTTCACGTGTCGATGATTTAGAGGTATCACGGCGATCCTACCCACGTGTTAAACTTCATCACTATCTAGTTGGACACGGATCTATCATACGAGGAGGAACCGATGGCTATTCTAGACCGGCAGGTTCGACTGTTCAGGTCAAAGACTTTTTCTTCAGTACGTGTTTAGTGGAGAGGTTAGTCTCCTGAGGCATCGACCTGGGAGTCTGAGTCTGATATGCGGACCCGTTACCCTCACCTATTTCCTGACTCGGGTACTTCTTTCTTTTGTCCGTTCAAGGACGAACGGTTATTTTAGAGGTGGAGGATGTGATAACCCAAAGGGTCATCACCGTATTTCTCCCTTTCTCCGCACTTCCAAGGCCTTGGAAACCTTACTTTTAGTTCTCTCGACTTGCGTGCGCAGTTCGTACACGAAGCTCAAAATTTTTTATGTTAAAATATATGAATTCTGTGAAAATTTTGAAGAATTATGATATTAATATTGATATAGTTGACTTTGGTTAACATTTTGAGTAAATAGACCCGGATCCGTGATGTAACGGTCCCGGGAGGTCCGGATAAAAATATGGGTGTCGAGCATGTGCCCGGAGTTAAAATTCGAGGTCCAAAACTCCGGTAAAAGAATTTTTCTGTTAAATTATTTTCTGAAATTATTAATAAAAAATAAAAATTAAAATGAGTTAGAAAACATAGGTATCGGGCTCGTATTTTGGTTCTAACGCCCGGTACAGGTTATAAATATTGGTTAAGCACTTTCTGTAAAGTTTAATTGAAAACGGACGGCGTTTGACGTGCTTCGGACTAAAAATGGGAAATTTGGAAGTTATGAACTTTGAAATGAAATTTATGAGTTTTGGAGTTTAATTCGTTGTTTTTGATGTTATTATAGCAATTTGATCACTCGAGCAAGTTCGTAGGATGATATTGAGTCAGTATGTGTATTTGGTTGGGAGCCCCGAGGGCTCGAGTGAGTTTCGGATAGGTATCGGGGTGGTTTTGAACTTGGAAAAATTGCAAAAAATCTACAGCAGACATTTTTTCATCGCGTTCGCGTCACTCTGGTCGCGTTCGCGATGCCCTCTTTTCCCCATTCATCGCGTTCGCGTACAATAAACCCTGGACGCCAATATATTCCTCTACGTGTTCGCGTGAAGGCTCTCGCGTTCGTGGAGCCTGGCTTGCCTCTTATATACGTTCGCATAAGGCTCTACGCGTTCGCGTAGGCCAACTGTGAAGCCCCCTTAGTTTTCTTCTACGTGTCCGTGTCTTGGTCCACGCGAACGCGATGCCCATTCTGTCCAATCCTTCGCGAACGCGATACTGTGCACGTGAATGTGAAGGGCAAAATTTCGCCCTGTGATTTTAATACTCAAAACATAACAGAATCAGGATTTTTATCCCATATTTCAAACTCTCTCTTCTCTACAGCTTTTGGGGCGCTCTTAGGAGCCTTTCTTCACCAAATTTCTTTGGGTAAATTTTCTTAACATCGTTTCCTCATTATTTCATCAACATTAATCAAATTCTTAGGCCTAAACATGTGAAAATAGGTAGAAAATAAGAAAATTGGGTAGAGTTAGGATTTTCAAAGAAATCGTGATATGGACCTCGTTTTGGGGTCGGATTTAAGAACAAATTATATATTTGAACTCGTGGGAGTATGGGTGAATTTAGTTTGGTTCGAACCTCGGATTTTGACCAAGCGGGCCCGGGGTCGGTTTTGCAAATTTTGGGCAGAATGTTAGATTATATTTAGGCATTTGGGTTGGATTGTTGAGTATTATTGATGATATTAAATAACTTGTGTATAGATACGATTGAATTGGAGCGAAATTCGAAAGGAAAGCCACTGCTTTAGGATTGAGTTCGCCGTAAACCTTTGAGGTAACTGTTTGATCTAACTTTGGCTTGAGGGAATAGGATTAGAGTATAATAAATGCTAATTACTAAATGATCGAGTACGATGTATAGGCATGGTGATGAGTGTCTATACACCAGAGTCTAGCATGATCGTGGGTCTTTGTTTGTACATGCCTTTGCGATAATTTGGAACTCTCCTAAGCTAAATTATAATTTAGCTATAAAAGTGAAGAGTTTGCGAACAAATTGAGAAATATTAATATTTTGGAGAGTTGGCTCAAATGATAAATACTATAGAGTAAAAGTTGACAGTACTGAAAGGAGTTTTGATAAATTCCTTGCCGGGATGGTTAAATATACTAAGTATTACCCTTGCCGGGTTGTGAAAGTTATTGTTATTGTTGTTACTCCCTTACCGGGACAGTACTTGCGATTTATTTATTTATTCTTCTTGCCCATTTGGTTGTGACTACTGTTTGGGTGAGGAAGAGCGATATTGCACGAAGGGTCATTCCGTGCTATCTCTGATTATAATTGCACGAAGGGTCATTCCGTGCTATGTATGACTAATTTTGCACGAAGGTACATTCTGTGCTATGATTTGATTATATTTGCACGAAGGGTCATTCCGTGCCATGAAATGAGAGTTTTGTGAGGGAAAGCACGAAGGGTGATGCCGTTCATTTTATTCGATTATTTTGAGTGAGAATGAGAGTAAAAGCACGAAAGGTGGTACCGTGCAACTATTAAATTTCTTATTCTGTGATAAACATTGTTGTATTATGGTTCTAATTGTTTAATTATAGTATTTCTGTTGTTTTTAGTGCATATATGTATATAGAATTGTATAGGTTGATTTGGTAGTCCTGTCTAGCCTCGTCACTACTTCGCCGGGGTTAGTCCAGGCACTTACCAACACATGGGGTCGGTTATGCTGATGCTACACTCTGTGTATTTTTTTGTGCATAGATCCAGGAGCAGATTTTGGATAGCTGCAGTAGGATATTTACTCCAGGAGCTATCATCAGTGCGGGGACTCTTCGAGGTAGCCTAGCTGGCGTTCGCAGGTCAAAGTCATTTTCCTTTTACTTCAGTTTGTTTTCATTGTTCCGAAACAGACTTATGTATTGTTTTTCATTCTGACTTGGTTATAGTATTCTATAGTAGTCTGTGAGCTAGTGACACCAGATTTTGGGTAGTGATATATTTTAAACTTCCGTATTTTTATATCATTCTGATAAACTTAAAAGTCTTCTGCATTTATTTAATTATATCATTTTTAAAATCTATGTATAATCATATAAAAATAACAAAAACAAACCCAATTGCCAAAGGTAAAAATATATTTAAAATACCTTTTCATCTTGTAGAACCAATTCAATCGAGAATATGGTACCTGGATTAAAACAATCCGATACTTCCCATAAACGGATAACACAAACTTTCAACTTCCATTGCATCTTCGAAATTGTCATATCCTTGATGAAATCAGTGTGAGTAGCCATCTTGTGCATAAGACGTAAGTTTTGTTTAAATATAGATAGAAGAAGGAACAGTACAATTGAATAACCTGTATTTGTGGAATAAATATATATTTGTAGTTTTGAACGGTTGCTACCCACTATACAAAATTGTGGGTTATACAGTTGAAGTCATCATGCTTCGGGAGAGAAAATTTAAGGTAAGTTGGAGTAAAAGGTTTTAGAAAATAAAATTATTCAATAATGTTTTTTTAAAAAAAAAAAGATGGAACGATTTTACATTCCATGTTTTTGAAAGGCAACTGTTACTTTTTACATAGCAGAAGTTGGAAGGTTTTTTACATTGACGGTCTTTTAAACCAACACCTACTTTTTAGATAGCCAAGTTATGTTATTTATAAAATTATTCAATAATTTTAAAAAAAAATTGGCAGAAGGTGGAACGATTTTTGAGGTCACGGTTATTAAAGGCAACTCCTCCTTTAAAGATAGGCATGTTACTTAGATAATTGTTTTATACGGTTTTGAACTCTAATAAAAATTAAATTTTACATCTTAATAAAAATTAAATTGTAATTCCATTTTGTACTTCCTAATAATGTGGAGGAATGTCTGAATGAGACATGTGTCTTTTCCTAATTTCGCCACTTGGGTTAATGTGTGGCTTTTGTCTTCAGCTTTTAATAATATATAGATATCTAACTCAAACCCATAGTCAAATATTGTTCAGTAAAATATGTTAATATGGAATTACTTATGACAAAACAATACAATCTCATTTTTCACATCAAAATGATAGATAAATGTCACGACCCGGATTCCCCCACCATCGGGATCGTGATGGCGCCTACTCGTGGTAGCTAGGCAAGCCAATTTTTTCACCACCTTTACATATACACAACTATACTGTTCCCATATTTAATAGCAAGAATAATACTAATAACCTTAAATGCGAAAGTCTTTTAAATAAAAATTGAATAATAGTGTGAAATACTCGACAATAAATCCTTTATCCAAGATGTGGAGTCACAAACTCACGAACTACTAAGGAATAACTACACATAATGGTCTGAAAGAAATAAATAATAATTGTCTGTCTCGAAACAATGAGACCACAGCAATAATGAAAGCAAATAGAGGAGACGCCGAGCCTGTGGATGCCTGCAAGCTACCTCAGTCTCGGAAGTACGATAATCCCGTAGCGTACTACTGATGCTGCTCCTACTCAAAAGCTGGACCTGTGCAAAATCGCACATAAGTGTAGTATCAGCACATTCCGACCCTATGTGCTGGTAAGTCCCTGGCCTATCCCGACGAAGTAGTGAGAAGCCTAGGACCAGACAGTCACATAAACCTGTGCAGTTCTATATATGTGTGTACCACAGAATAACAGAGATATTGAGCAACACAAATAACAAAGGAGGGAACATGTTGGGGGAGCACAATCGGAAACACATAGTTAATTAGAAAGATAAAAAAATAGAGTGTAGCAAAAACAGCTATCACAAAACAAGAAATTGAATGGTTGCATGGAATCACCCTTCGTGCTTTTACTCTCATCCTCACCAAATAAGCAAATAAAAGTGCATGGCATCACCCTTCGTGTTTTTACTCTCATCCTCACATTCATGGCACGGCATGATCCTTCGTGTATGATTTAAGCAACAACGACACGGAATATTCCTTCGTGCATAAATAATAAACATGGCACGGAATGATCCTTCGTGCATAATTCAAGTAACAACGGTACGGAATGTTCCTTCGTGCATAAATAGTAAAACAAGGCACGGAATGATCCTTCGTGCGAACATAATTCAAAAATGACACGACATCACCCTTCGTGCATTATCACTCTTCCTCACCCAAATAACAGTCACAGTCAACGAGCAAAAGAATGAAACAAGTAACATATACCATCCCGGCAAGGGAGTAACAACGGTCATAACAATATCCCGGCAAGGGAACAACATCAACAACATAACCAAGTCCCGGCAAGGGAAATAATAATCAACCTTCACAACCCGGCAAGGGCTCAAGAATACGACTTAGGAAAATTCCACGTTAGCTCACAACATGTATCAACAAATGACTTACGGTCATGCTAGACTCCAGTGTATAGATGCTCGTCACCACGTCTATACACCGCACTCGATCACATAGCAATTAGCAAATTATTACACTCAATTCTATTCCCTCAAGCTAGGATAGATCAAACACTTACCTCAAAGCCTTGAAGTCCAATTAACCTTCAACTATCGCTTTACCTCATAACTCAACCTTCAACTCGCTCGAATCTAATCATAATTGGTTCAATTACTTTAATAAACACTATATAAATTGGTTTGGATGCATAAAAATAGTTTTCTCAAACTTTTACTCAAAATTTCCCAAAAACGCCCCCGGGCCCACGTGGTCGAAACTCAGGGTTCGGACCAAAATCCGGTTACCCATTCCCTCACGAGTTCAATTATATAATTTGTTTCGAAATCAGACCTCAAATCGAGGTCCAACTCCGCAATTTATGAAAAACCTAGGTTCTACCCAAAAATAACAATTTCAACCCTACAAACCTTTGATTTCTCATGAAAAACACGTTTAATGATGTTAGGAATTGAAAGAGTTGAGTGAAAATCGACTTACAAGTGATTTGGAGTGATATTGCTCTTAAAAAATCGCCTATGGGGTTTTGGATTTTGAAAGAATGGTGAAAAGGGGGTTTAACATCGTTTAAGTATAAAATCGCACAGCTGCGGTTGTGGGAATTGCGAACATATGTTTGCAATTGCGAACGCAACAGTTCCTGGGCTGCGGACTTTGCATTTGCGAAGAACCTGTTCGCATTTGCGAACTTAGGCCAAATCTGGGCAACCTCGCAATTACGAGCATGTGTTCGCATTTGCGAACCTGGGGCATTTCCGGGGCTCTTCGCATTTGCGAAGATTATGTTCGCATTTGCGAACTCAGGCTATTTTGGGACTTCTCACAATTGCAGTGATTCTTCGCAATTGCGAAGATATCAGCTGGGAAAAATACCAGTTGTGTTCATTTTCAAAATTTGCTCTCACGACCTATCAAATCTTCACCCGAGCCCTCGGGCTCCAAACCAAACATGCGCACAACCTCAAAAACATACCACGAACTTGCTAGCGCGATCAAATCGCCAATATAACATCGTTTTCATAGAATCGAGCCCCAAATTCGTGATTTCTTCTTTTAAACTTCATAAACTTTCAAATTTGGAACTCATGGTTCAAAACACGTCAAACGACATTCAATTTCCGTCAAACTTTGCAGGAAGTACTTAAATAATATATAAGACTTGTACCGAGCGTCAGAACCAAAATACGAGCCCGATACCATGGTATTTTAATCAATTTTTATTTCCATTTTCCTTAATAATTTCAGAAAAACAATTTAACAGTAAAATTCATATCTCGGGCTCTAGGCCTCGGAATTCAACTTCGGACACATGCCCGAGTCCCATATTTTCCTACGGACCTTCCGGGATCTTCCGATCTCGGGTTCGGGTCCATTTATGTTGACCAAAGTCAACTATATCAATATTAATATCAAAATTCTTCAAATTTTCCATTGAATTCACATATTCTAACACAAAAATTTTCTGGCTACGTGGCCGGACTGCACACGTAAATCGAGGCAATATAAAATAAGGTTTTCAAGGCCTCGGAAGCGCGGAACAGATGAGGAAAATAGGTGATGACCCTTTGGGTCGTCATAATAAAACTGCCATAAAATAGTCGATAAATGCAAAATGTATTTCCATAAGTACAATTAGACATCTCTATAATATCATCGTTATATAAGGATCTTTCTCTATAAAAACTAAGTTCTCTTTAGTTACGATATAATAATCATTCTCTATAAAAATAAAATTCCCTTTGGAACCAATTCTTTTACTGTGTTATAACTTATAATATATATTTTGTATAACAATACTTTACTATAATAATAAAAAAAAAATTTGAACTAAACCATGTTGTAATCGAGAGATTTGAATATTGTAGTTCGAATAGTGAGAATAGGTATACTTTCCTGTCTATGTCCCATCTCATAATAGATTAGTAATAGTCAAGGTCCTTAAAAAAATCTTTGAAAGGAAAAAAAAAAAGGTATATCCAATTCCTACGTGGGAATGGACCCATTTTGTGCACTAGAATACAGAAAAATGGAATAAAGGAAAAGAAAAAAATAATAAAAAAAGAGGACTATTAAATGGAGAGGGAAAAACAGTTCAGTGCATAGATACACTAGGCAGAAGGCAGAAGGCAGAAAACAGCTTCGTTACCTCGCTGATGACAAGTAACACCTAAAACAAAAAAACGGGAAGCGGTTTCATCTGGATTCTTCTTCCTCATTCCGATTCTTGTAATCTTTTCTCTTTTCCTCCGCTATAAATTCTTCCCTAACTATTCCCTTAGGGTTTCACACTACTCAAACAACAATGGCAGCGGCGACAGTGACCGCGGCCAAGACGGCCGACTCCTACATTGGGAGTCTCATTTGTTTGGTTTCAAAATCCGATATTCGTTATGAAGGTTTTCTTTTCCACCTCGACTCTCACGATTCCACCATTGGTCTTCGTAACGGTATACTACTTTTTTGCTCTCCTTCTCTTACTCTGATACTGATTTTTGCTTTTTTTTTTTTTGTTGTTTTATCTGTGTCTCTTTTTAACGTTGTGTTTGTTATCTATGCCAATTCTTAGCGGTTTCGTGGTTTTCTTGTCTCCGTTTTAAAAATAAAGAGAATAAATCATTCTCTTGTTCATTTGAATTCTGCAGTGATTTTACTGTGCATGTGTGTTATGTGAGTTCTGGTGATCAGCCTTAATAAATTGAATCTTTTACTCATAGCTAGTATTACTGTTGTTATCAGTTATCATATTTGTTTCTGTTATAATTTAAGTTCTGTTCCGGAGGATAGAGAAAGAAGGAAAAAAGATGTAAATTTTTCAAGAAAAGAAACATAAAGATTAGAACTTTTGAAATTATTTGATAAACTATTCAATCACATGGACTGTACCAAAAGAAAATCAATCACATGGACTGTTCCAAAAGAAAACCAATCACATGGTTTTAAAGATTGGGATGTAAGTCATCTAGTGTTAAGGGAGGGAAAAGATAGGAAAATTGTATGAAATGGAAAATGGAAAGCAGATAGCATTTAATCAAGGGGAGAGAGAATAGGAGGGAAAAGGCTTCTATGGATTGCGCTTCGCAAAAAGAAAAATAACATGCAATGACAGTTCATTGCACTTCTTTCTCACTACTTTGTTAGGGCATATCCATGTATAGTACTTTGCAAAATACAAGAGATTCAATGGAGCAAAGAGATAGGGAATGAGTCGTGGAAAGTTCCATAAACTATTCTTTCTCACTACTTTGTTAGGGCATGTGTAAAACCTAACAACACCAAGCAACATGATAGAGCTGCCACTTAAAGACTAGTTAAGAATCTTCAGAAGTTTAATGACACCGTAGGAATTCACCAAATTAGGAAGCAAACATCTTAGTAAGATATTGATCAATTATACCAAATGCAGCTGTATTCAATACCGGGAGTAACTGTGAGATGCATATATGTTATAGGGATCATAGAGTCTACAACCTGCATCTCCTTTTCAAGCAAGATTCGTTATGTTGCCAATTTTTCTTTTGTCTTCTTCTTCCATTGCAGTTCACATCCTTGTTTTGTCTGCGATTTGTGAATTTGGAAGCGGAGGTTTTCACGTAGATCAGAAGATCATGTTTGACTTGAAAGAAAGTGACATCTATAATTATTTTGAAATGTCCGCGATTTGTGAATTTGGAAGCGGAGGTTTTCACGTAGATCAGAAGATCATGTTTGACTTGAAAGAAAGTGACATCTATAATTATTTTGAAATAAGGCATCTCTAATTATTACACAGTTGGTAAACTGGAAATTGTTAACTTTGTTTGAACGTATGTTAGACCAGGATTTTGCACACCATTCTATACCAGCTTGGTGAATGCTTCTTTCCATCCATATAATGCGCCATCTTTTACTGATATATATATATATATATATATATATATATATATATAATGCTTTACAATTTATTTTCTTCTGTGGTAGGTCTTCTTGCTTTGACAAATCTGTTTTATTACTTCTATCCCGTTTTGAATAACTGCTTTGAAGAGCCAAACAATTCTTGCTTTTACCAAGACCGACTCATTTTTTTCCTAATATTTCCAATTATTTAAGAGCATGGTTTAAAGTATTCATTATTTAGCTCTAAACTTGAACTTCCATTCTCCAATAATGAATGAATCATCGCCCATAATTTACTTGTATATTTGATTATTAGATACTTTTATAGTTCCTCAAAACACCATTCATTCTGGGATGGAGGGAATAACATTTTCTGGAATTCTGTACCTAAATAAGCTCATCTTAAGTGCTGGACAAGTTGGATTTTTGGTTAAACTAAAGCTGGTATTTAAATAGAGAACAATAGAGGGGTGGGCCCGTTATCCCCGGTTTCAAAGTCTGCAGTTGGTCCCAAGGGTTGTCCCCAGATGGATTTCTCGGTCATAAAAAAAGTTGAATTTTTGGTTACTTCTATATATGTATATTGTGATTCGTGGTTAACTGAGTATTTATAGTTATCTAAGTCCATATTTAGAAACTAACTATGCATTTTCTCCTGATCATTTGGAAAATCTAGGAAGTCGTATTAGCTGATTTTTGTTTGGAGAAAGATTCGATGATATAATGTTAATTTGGAAATTGGCAAAGACATTTAAATTTAGTCATAAAAGTTTGCATCTAAAAAAGTTATTGTAACATAGGGCAGAAAAAAGAAGTGAATGAAATGGCATATGATGTTCTAATGCTGCTTGTAATCATATGAAGCATTTTATGGGACAAACCTCCCCGTGATGTAAAACTAGGCCATTTATATATTGGGTACTGGACGTGTTAGTATAGCCTCATATTAGGTGAATTACTTCTTCATGAAATTCACCACTGAAGTTTCAAACTTCCAAGACACAATTTTTTTTTTCAAGATTCAACCATAAAAGGGTGGTGGTTTGGGTGGCGTTGGTTTGGTCATGTAGATTAAATGGAAGATCTTAAGGGTAATAATGGCGTGGTCTAGTGGTCAACGAAGTGGATGAAAATCATGGAGACCGAGTTTCAAATCTCAGCAGAGACAAAAAATACTGTGTGATTTTACACATGCATAAGTCTTGGTAGGCAGAGTTAATCGGTACCGTATTGATGGAAAGTAGCATGGACTTGGTGCAATAGTCGAGGTGCTCTTAAGTCGGCCCCAACACTGCTTTTATAAAAGAAATATATAGAAAGGCTTAAGGAACTTCTGTAGCCATCTGAGCGTCGTTACACCTTAAATTCTGCATGATTCATGCATGCATAAGCGAATATGTACAAACATGCATGCCTAAGCAAAATGATTTGCGTGGTTGGTAAATGCTATTATAAAAAATAGTCATGATGTAATTTTTCAAAAAATTGCAATGCGAAATTTTGAATCCTGGTGACTGATTGCTCTGTCATTGAATCGATATCTAATTTGAGGTGCAGTCAATTCATGTAAATTAGAAAGTGTGAGCCCTTCTGGATTTTTGTATCTCTGTCAGTCTCCTTAGTAAGTGCGTAAAAGGGAGAATATTTGGATTCAGTTAATGAAGCTTCCAGTTGCTTTTAAGGCATGTGACGAATTCAGAATAGAGTATGGTTAGAAATGAATGATAACTTCTAGAACTACTGTTTGGAAATAAAGCTCTCTCTTTATGTAAAGACGAGATTACAAATTTTCTACTACAGGCAACCCCAAAAAAGCTAATCTTTGACGTACTGATCTCCATTTTGTCAAGCAATATGATGATTTTGTAGTTCCTGTATTTTGTTTCTTGCCAATCTACTATTGTGATATTTTAAATGTATCTAGTGTTATTCCTATTGATAGCAACTCAGTTGTTTGGCCAGCTTTATGTATCAGTATGGATTGGTTCTGGAGGCATAAACATTGTTCTCATGTCAAACTTTTTGCTTCATATCATGTAGACTTTTGACGCTTAAATAATCTATAACTGGTTGCAGTGAAATCTTTTGGGACAGAAGGACGAAGAACTGATGGACCTCAGGTCTCTCCGAGTGACAAAGTCTATGAGTTCATATTCTTCCGGGGTAGTGATATAAAGGTTAGAGCTCTACTTGCGTCTTTTACCTTTCTTACTCGACTACTAGGGTTTTTGAGGTGAATGGACTGTCTTTAAACAATTTAGGATGTTGTGAAGCTGTTATGATGGTTCAAATTGGCTTACCTGTTTTGTACCTTGTGTTTTCTATTACGATAAAAGACAGTTTTCGCTGTCTTCATCAGCCATTGATCATTCTATGAATAAAATTTGCCTTGAGGTGTAAAACATTGTTAGTTTTTTGTTCCATGAGAGAGCTGCTTTCAATATTCACTTTGTTTTTTACTGGTTTTATTAATTTTGAATGTTTACTGGGTGAGATTAGCCAAGAAAACCGTTTTGCTTTATGCCCTCAAGGCGAATATTTTATATATATGGTAAAGATATAGACGAATTTGGTAATCTTATGATCCTGGTGATTTGAACTTCTTATCTTTCAGTTAGCTTGGTTGACGTTCCTTCACCCTATGCCTAAATTCTTTTCCCCAGATAAGTCAAATAGTTTTAGAGATATACACCAGGATGGTGTTAGCTAATGAAATAGTTTAGTACAATTTGGTTTTCGAATGTGGAGAATAAAGAAGGTCTTGTGACTCTTGTCAAGCACTTGAAACTGTTGTTTTGCATGTTCATATCTCTATCCTGTTTTCTTCAAGTGCCACTTCCTGCATGCATTGTTGAGGATGTACCTTTGAGCTTGTCAAGAGACTAATTATTAGAAATACATGCAAGAATACCACCAGCTTGTATTACCTGTATATAACCCTGACTCCTATTTGGAATTTATCAGCGCCTTAGTCTTACAATAGTTTTTTTGTCATTTGGGCTGATATTTCCCTTTTTTGTAACCTATGCATCCCCTGGATGCTTCTTGTTAATGAAATACAACTTATTTTATCCAAAAAATACCACCAGCTTGTATTAAGCCAGAACCACTAGTTTTCGTATAACTTTTTTTTCCTCTTTTTTAATCTATGTTATTCTGAATTACAAGTTTTGGTGACTATATGCAGTTGTAGTACCAGCTGTTGTTGAGATAAAAACACTAGCTTTCATAGGAATATCTTGTGCTACCTTCGCAATTGTTAAATTTAGTTTGCAGTAGTTAAAGGTATTCCAGAGAAATTTTGCATGACAGATCCTTATGTCCCTTTGTTATTCTTCTGCAGTTTTACATTCTTGTTCCAGTTACCAGTTTTTGCTGGCGCTTTTCCAAATTTCATGTTCATAGTTAACTATTTTGCGTGCTTCTGATACTATTTCACTATCAAACTAAGCCTACTGATTCCCCTTGTCACTTCTTTAAATGCAACTCTTTTGAGAGGCATGAGACTTCTATAACCAGGGGTAGGGCAGGGTAGAGGGTATTGATGAAGTTGTGGTATATGCTATCCTTTTGAGAACTTTATGAGTTTGATTTGTAAATCATCACGTAGAAAGTTAAGCTACATGACAATCAATTATATTAATTTTGGGTTTGGAACTGTGTAATATTTTGTGTCATTGCTTTTTATGTATGCTCTCCAGTGAACAGCTTTTTAGGATGTTAACTGTAAGTTCTCATTTCTCAATAAAATTTATACTTCAGCTACACCTTAAAAGGTAGGTGATTTAGGAGGTATTATGAGATACTACTGCTAGACAAAAGCATAACATTACGATAAAGGAATGAAATTTCCAGTATAAAAAGTACACTAGGACCTACAGATCAAACTAACTAGCACTGGAAAAAAGGATTTGAGAGGTGGTTACAGAAAGAAGAAAAACTTTATGCCATTATGGTTGGGAGAGTAGGTATTAGAAGGTGATAGTTGTTCTATGAAGTGTGTTTCTCTTTTTTGGATGGGAAGCTCAAAATGTCAGAAGCTGATATTGATAGTTCTGTTGTTGTCATATGCTTCTTCGAATTGCCAGCTTGGAACTCCAACGTTGGTCCTAAGCCCTTATATTGACTATGTTCCGGAGTTCAGCAATCGGTCAGCCTATGTTCAAGAATAGCTAGCTAAGTTGATGAGAATCCAGTATTGCTGGACATGTTACGATCTAATCCTCGTACATACAACATATACTTAACAACTTAATTGTATTCTTTTTAATATTGCTCTCGGAGACCCATAAGAGCAGTATGGTTCATGAAAGATTCCTCCTAATAAGCCTATACTGTAGCGTGCTCAGCTCTCTCTTCTTCTTTCTTTCTTTCTTTCATCTAAGCTGCATGGTAACATATGTTTCCATTCAGGGCTCATCTTCCTGGTTCTTACATCAGGTGGGTGCTGAAAGTGGTCTTGAAAGGTAGGCATCGCGTGGGTGATATTCGGGTTTGTCATCAGTGTTGGTGAACATAACATCCTGTATATATCGTTTTTTAATCTACCTACAATTTGGTTTTGTAAGAGGAAGACGTGATAGAAAAGATATTATTTGCAATGTTTATGTGAAACTTATGGCTCGGAGTATGGAAGAAGTCTGAAGGAGGAAAAAAGTGACTTCTTGTTTTCAGTTGGCTGAAATGAAATTTGAATTCTTTGGAAGAGCTTGAAGGTTTCATTGATGAAAGTTCAATTGAATCAACAATAGACATATTTATCTTTACTATAAAGATTTCTTTCTTTTCTTCTGAAAACATGATCTCATTCTGAATCTCTCTTTCCCTTTTGTCTTGAGTTTCTCAGGATCTGCAGGTTATATCTTCTCCACCACCTCAAAGTACATCAGCTGTTCCCGATGATCCTGCGATAATACGGGTATATTCATCTCTATACGGATTAGTTGTTCTGATTACATCATGGAGACTTGTCCAACCTTGTGCATGTGAATTCTTTGCAGTCTCATTTTCCTCAACCCACACCTACAACTATGGCCTCGACATCTCCTAGTGCTGCAACAGTCGCAAATGTTAGTACCAGTGCACAATCCATTCTCCCTGTTACACCTTTCCAGTTGAATCTGGCCCGTGACCCATTGACATCAAGTTCTAGCCTTTCGGGCTCATCGCTCTCTCCTCCACCTGTAAATATCAGTCGCCCTGCTGTGCCTAATTATTGGCCAACATTAATTGGGTCCCCAGGAGGAGTTTCTCATTTTCAACAGCACCGTTTTCCCCCACCGCCACAGAGTTTGGTGGCCTCACTCCCCCCGGTTCAGCAGCAAGTGCAGTACCAAAATGTAAATGCATCTGTAGCTGGAGTATCCAGCTTTTCTGGACACCATCACCCTTTGCTGCTGACTGGTACTACCAGATCCCCAAATACACTGCCTCCCTTGCTGCCAACACCATCTGTTCAATCCAATCCCGGGCAGTTTGCTAAACTGGTGTCTAATTTGTTGTCTATTCCAATGCCAAATAATGGATCTAGTGCTCTTTCAAGTGTGGCAGTGGATCCTGGACCAAAAATGGCATCTCATTTGCCAGAAGTACTTAATGCTACTCCGGCAACTAATGAACCAAGTTCAGTTGATCTGACAATCTCTCAAACTGTAACATCTAGTGGAGAGACAACAGGTGTATCTTTCTGCAAGCAATCAAAACTATCTCCCATGACAATTGAGGAACAGTCAGGACTGAAACAATCCTCTTCGTCTCACTCACTGCAGACCACACATACCAATGCAAAGACTGCTCAAGCATCAGTTATGGAACCTCTGCCATCAGATAGCACAGAAAAAATCATGGA
This sequence comes from Nicotiana noctiflora, assembly GCA_032618575.1. Classification (NCBI taxonomy): domain Eukaryota; kingdom Viridiplantae; phylum Streptophyta; class Magnoliopsida; order Solanales; family Solanaceae; genus Nicotiana; species Nicotiana noctiflora. Next base: position 59,392 of record JASVEL010013693.1, on the reverse strand, counting down.
GTCATTGCCGAAATCCACAATTAAAACTGTATGTCCACTCTTTCTTCCGTCAGTTCCTGGTTTGTTCTTCCTCATATGATATGATGTGGCCCACTTATAGTAGACAAATGAGCTGATATCATTTCCCTATTATTATATTATGCTTCATGTGTAAACCTTATTTTGTTCCTTGTCAATAATCAGTTAAATCATAACTATTGCTGATCAGAAAACATACAAGTTTATTATTGTTGCTTGCAGTTACTTGTAAACTACATTAAGGTTAAAAAACTGAAAGCGGCAAATAATAACCAAAATTGTTCTTAGATACTATGAAATTCAACATGTAAGCACCTTGACTTGCTTCGTAGTTTAACACTTAAAAAAAGTTAGACCCTCAGGTTAGTGCATATAATAAGCCATGAGCTGACTCCTTTCATGGAGGGAGATTCTATTATGTGTTTCTGTGCTTGAAAACTCCCCCTTTTCTCTTTCTTCACCCTCTTTCCCTCTTCTAATTGCTTCGATCACATTGTCTTGAAATAACACTAGTCAATATTCTTTTACTTTTTTCGGTGCTTGACAACATCCTCTTTATTTTTTTCTACCTTCTCCTTCTAGTCGCATGGATCTACTTCATCTCATCATTATAAAGGTCAGTTTGCTCGGGGAAGAGATCAGGTAATTCTCTTTTTTGTTTCCGTTTTCATTTCACACATATCGCATATCTCTATTAGTGATGTGTGTCTTATGGGATGTTTTTATGCATTCAGGCTCATCGAGACCCTGCATCCACTAATCTTAGTTATAGAGGCCGTGCACGAGGAAGGGGATATGTGGTAACTTAACAAACTTGTTTGACTTCTTTGAATTGCTAGTTTAAACTGGTGTTTGACCTGTTTTTAATAGAGATGCCAACCTGCGGGTTGTAGACAAACTCCATTTCTGTCTCACTTTCCTTGGTGCCAAGCCAAAAAGAGAGTTCAAGTTTTTCTATACTCTGAAGTGACTTTTGCTCTTTCTTGTAATTCATTTTAGGCAAATGGAGTTGCTTTATCCGTGCATCAAAGCTCAAGAAACCAGGCGGTTGGAAGAGGAAATGAGGTAAAGTTTATTAGGTTTAGAACATGTCTGTTTTTTCATTACTACCATACTTTACATTCATTTTGGCTAACTAGTAGTGAACCATCTGATGACTTACTCTTAATTGTAAAGTAAGTAACATAAGTGATTATTATTTTTTCCCCTCACAGCTTGTTGGGGCTGCTTTACTTCCTCATCAGAGTAGAGGAAGAGGGTTAGTCCAGTTGGATGTGTTTCTTTCTTCTCCTTGTTTATTATCTTATCCCATTTCTTCAGATATAATGCCTCTTTCTTTTAGGTTTTCCTTTTTGATGGTCAAAGTTCTCTACTTGTATTCTCTTGTGTGGCCTATTTCTGTTCTCTTTTTAAATTTTCAGAGTTGTCTACTTGTCTTCTTCTTATTGTGCATATGACGTCCTCCTTTTTCCCCTTTCCACAGTTCCCCCTAAATGGTGTTCCTTTGCGCAATCATGGCAATGCTGGAAGTCATATTCGGGGACGTAGAGCGAAGGTGACCATTGTTTGAGGAATTCCTCTCATTGAGTATTCTTGACTAGACCTTTTATTAAAGAAAAATATTGAGTAGACATGCTATCCTTGAGGAGCCCTGGTAGTGATACTTTCTGGACTTCATTTTCAAGTTTTACTGCATGGAACAACTTAAGCCTTATGCAATTCTGTTATGTCAAATTTCCTTATTTTGATGTACCTGCCTGTTTTGTCCACTTCTCTTGGTCCAAAATTTTATTCTTGTCTCACATATACATTTTCTATTTTCTACCATGGTTACGTTCAAATTATCACTATAGATTCTTGTCACATATGATAATTAATTGTGGTAAGTTTTATGATTTCCCTTCTTCCATATATTGTCATTGTGAAACACTTGTTTGCTCGCACCTTTTCAAATCTATTTACTTTCCTTATAAAAAACACATAGCTTATTTGGATACATATCCTGTTTCTTCTTAAAGCCTACAGTTCAGCCCCACCCCCTTAGCGGAGATTCCTTTTTTCTTTCAAATCTTTTGCAAATAGGGAAAGGTGAGCGCTTGGTATTGCTCTCTTGATTATTTTCTTGTTGGTTTGTTAACAATATAGTCTCACATCTTTACCCAGTGTAACTTTTGTTTTTCAAATTCAGAATCCCCGTGTCAAAACAAGATTTAAGGAGGATTTTGATTTTGAGGCGATGAATGAAAAGTTCAATAAGGAAGAGGTGTGGGACTTACTTGGTAAAACTAACAAAGCTGAATCAGATGACATAAATGAGGATGACAAAGAGATGGATGGTGTTAAGGGTGAAGCCAGAGAAGTACATGTCAGAGACGATAGCAAGGTAAGCTGGTGGAAATTCACAAAAGTTGATTAATAAGCTAAGGTTTCTTATCCATGCATGCTCTGTGCATGTGGCCTTTCTGTTTAACTTCCTATTTATTCTGCAGCCCGTTTACTGTAAGGATCACTTCTTTGATTCTCTTTCTTGTGATGCACTTGATCATGATTCTGGGAAAGTGAAGCTCTCTGAACAAAGGAAAAAAGATGCTGAGGTAGTAATGGCTTCATTCTTTGGCCCACATGATTATAAATGCTTATCATTTTTCATTCCATTAAGCAACTTGTTGATGTGTCCCAGACATTTGGAGAGATCCCAAAACCTCAACGAGGTCATGGACAGGGACCACGCTGGGCTGGGGCATCTCATGGCTCATATCGTGGCAGAGGACATGGCACTACACGAGGTGGTCGCGGTCGTGGAAGAGCAGTTTGGGGCCGTGTCAGTTAATTTGAGCTTCCATGTTGCTGTTGCAGGTGGCTGGTCCTCAGATGTAAAACCACCCTGCAATACCTAGTTGGTCGCGTTTAATTCAATATTATGGTTTAGTAAAATAAATATGGTCGAAAGATAGACTTCTATTTGACAGACTTTTATTTTATTATGGTAAGAACTATTTAAAGCTGTAGGACTCTGGCAATCATAGAAGTAGGTGATCAGCGGTAAACGGTCAGCTGATAGCATTACTTCTTGAGAAGAGGAAGACACAGCTGTGCTTCCACCCTTTTTATGAATAAAAGGGGAAAATAAGTAAGCAGTTAGAGCTGCTTCCAATAATATATTTTACAAACTTTTTCAGCAGTATCCAATTGGCATTGGAGGCGTTTTTAGTAGTTATAGCTGCTTTGAATAAAATGTTCAACGAACATTGTTGACAGGATATTGGTTTGTGTTTTGGTATTTCTTGGAAGTGCTAAAAATGGATATTGGGTGTATTTTAGTATTTCTTGCAACAAGCAGCAGAATTCAGTGAACGGTACTTTAAAGCGCGATCTAGATCTTGAAATATTGCTTAAACAAAATGCAGAAGCACATTTTCTTGTTTAATATTACATCCTGGATTATTCAGTTTTCAAATCTCATTAGTTGATGAGTCCATGAGAAACTGACTGGTGATCGGTTGTTGCATGAGGGAGACCTAGTTGGACTTTGGCTACTTAATTACAATAAATTTGAAAGATGTTAGCATAACAATTTGCCTCCAGATGATGACGAATACGATACTGGATGTGACTATATTTCTTTCTTTTAGTGGAAAATTACAGATTTGTCTATAATTTACAAAGGAAATAACTCTAATTTTGTTTGCAAAAAGAGCTCAAGAAACAAAGTTTTCAAAAACTCAAAAGAAGTAAATTTTGCGAAATCTTTTAAACAACTTTTAATATGATGTGTAGACAAGAACTTTAAAGAGTCATTTCCTCTTTGACATGTTCCTTCCAACTTGGCAAGTTAGAGAGCTTACGGCCAGATAGTAGGGATTTGTGAAGATTGGTTTGCTTTCTTCTGGACAATCGTCACTTTTAATTAGCTTTTTCCCTTTTAAACAGCAAAAACAGTTCATATTATATTTATTAATAAGATCCATGTATAATATTAAAACTACTAGTATGTTCGTTTTGTTTCTTCTTAGTGGCTTAGAATATAGGGGAAAGCATCACTATTATAATATGATTGTGTTGGCTTAATTAATTTATGCGAACGTCACTCTCTCACTCTCAAGCATCTTTTCTCCACTGATGAGAAATTACTATATGAAGAAAAGTTTATAATCAAGTCGACGAGACAAGTCGGAAAACATTTAATTAAAAGGGTTGTCTAAATTAGTGAAGACAAACAGCATATAATCTTAAATCTCTAGGTTAATTTTTCGACAAACTATCCAAATGCACCATATTTAAAGCTGAAGTCCCGTGATTAAAGAACAATAAATAAAATTATGCAAATCAGGTTTTATTACAAAAACGTTGAATGGAAATAAATTCTACTACAGTTTCGAAAGACAAGCCATGGTATGTAGGTCACTCTCAATTTGGATTGTGTACGAAAATGTTACAAAACTCTCATAAGAAGTTAAACAAACAGCAGATAAAATTCTTAGATCCATCGGAAAAGACAAACCACTTTATGTAGGTCATTTTCATCAAAGTGAGTGTTTTCATAAGAATAATAACAACTGTAGTTGTATTTAACAAGTTTTTCTTTATGTCTAAATAAATGGCGAGCCTGGAACCAAGGAAAAAAGAAAAGGTGAAAGAGGACAAAAGAGTAAGAACCAAAAACACAGAACCACAGTTTACTGACGATGTTGCTGTTTTTCTCTCGTCACTCCACTTGTTTTTATAAGGACAAGAGTGATGCGTGATGTCCCACTCCCACTACACTCCAACCCGCAAAAATTTATTCGCATCAAATATTTATATCAGAATTACTCGTAATGAATGTTTAATTTTAACTTAGTATTTTAAAGTTAAATTATTTAATTTAGTATTGTCGCACCTCTTTTTTCTCCACACAATCCTATTACGGAGTTGAGTTGGAAGAGTTTTTTCAATTGAAGTGACGTTTTGAAAAGGGATTATTTATTATTTAGAGTCACCATTTGGAATTGAGTTTGGTGTTCCAAGTCACCTTTTATTCGAATCTCTTTCAAAAGGAAGGTTTAACTCTTATTTATGGTCTACGAAAACAGAAGACTGAGTAAGGAATTTTGTTGACCGAGAGAAAGGTGTAAGACACCCCTCGAATCCCGTGATTTTACCACGGTCTCTTTTATTGACTAATGTTCGACTTAAATCAATTTTTGGCTATTCTTGTATTTTATTGCATTTTTTTTTCAGTTGCCTATTACCACTTAATTGGTTATTGTATTTTATTAATTATGTTCACCCAAGATGCGGTACACGCACAAGGTGTTCTTTGAAATTGAATGTTAAACTAATGTACGAAATGTACACATAGTCAAACATAATTATTTTAAATTTAAAGGTATCGAGACGCGAAAATGCGTACATAATCTTTGTATTATTTAATCGTATCAATCCATAGTTCGGATATGAACACATGGACTAATGTTTAAAGTACATCTAAAGTTTTCTAGCATTTTAAAATATTGTAATATTTTTTTTATATTCGAGATATTTATTTGACTATCTCACTACCTTATAAATACTTTTTCTTTAACTATAGACCTAGACGCTTCTATCGGCTCAGTGTTATCCTATTTGGCGAAGTCCAATGAATCAATTATTAGAAGCCAATTGTTATGGTGTCCAAAATTTAAAACTTCCTTGAGCCATTTGATAACAAAATGAAAATATTGACACGAGCAAACAACTTAACGTCAACAAATATAAAATTTAACTATTAAACACATGATAAAAATTAAATAAAATGACAGTACACACTAGATTATAATCTAAGATCTTAAGATGGACATAGGGGTGTACGTGAGGCGGTTTGGTTCGTTTTTTATTAAACCAAAATCAAACCAGTTATGTCGGTTTACTAAATTGATAATTCAAATCAAACCAACATAACCTCGGTTTTTTCGGTTTCGGTTTTTGTCGGTTTTTTCGGTTTCTTCGGTTTTTCGGTTTATTTTCGGTTTTGCTTTTTAGATATATTATTATTGAAAAAGAGATCAAATAATTACCAATTGCCTGCATGATTACTATTCATCACAATAATATACGAGAAATAGCAATTGTTCGTATGAATCATACTTCCAACTCCGAGACATTCCATAATAGAGACAACAAATAGTTGATAAACCAAAAGCTACAACCCAACTTGTTGCACCACAAAAAATATTAAGTTAATTAAAGTTGGCCAAGACAAAAGCTAAAAATGAGCAGCAAGTAGCCAAGTACCATGAATTAAGCACACCTGTAAGCAAAAAGTTAAAATATAGCACCTGTAAGCAAAAATTAAAATATGTTAGGCTTAATGGCTTATCACCTTAAAGAAAAAAAAGGAGATATTCTTGCAGACACACTGCCTCACTTTCAGGACTATATGCTTCTTGGTATTTTCATTTTAATAGTTTTGCTACAAATACTAAATGATTGTAAAACAGGGGCTAAGGAATTGGGGGAAGTCGAAATCAAATCTCAAAAAGTACAAGAATTGGGAGATGAACATGTAGGTTGTAGCCAGATGATATTATCTTCCACCACCAAATAATTTTTTTCTAAGAAACCAAGTTTCTACCAAAATACAAACCAATCGTCCAAATTAGTACCTTCTATTCAAACTGAAGTTCTGAACTAATCAATACTCAAAAGGGTCACCTGGACATTGTGGAAAAAAACCAGTTACACGTTAAAAAATATAAAGATAGCATCAAATTCATTAAGAATTAAATATATAAAATTACCTTCTTCAATTAGCTCAGTTTTCTTAATTTCTTCTACATAGTCTTGAAGCTTGCATTCCTTAGGTGACTTTATCCATTGTTGAGTGCAAATAAGAGCTTCTACCGTCTTTGGTGATAAAGAACTTCGGTAGGAATCAAGAATTCGACCACCAGTACTGAAAGCTGACTCAGATGCAACAATAGAAATAGGAATTGAAAGAACATCCCTTGCCATTTTTGAAAGAATAGGATATTTACTAGATGAAGCTTTCCACCAAGCCAAGATATTTAAATCCTTGGTCTTCTCCACATTATCCGTCAAGTATTTCTCAAGATCAGATTTTTTCTCAACATCTCCCTCATCTTCCAAATGTTTCTCCCAACGAGATAGCAAAATATCACCAACCTCACTCACCATAGTTTCACCTCCAGAATTGTCATTAGAAGATTCAGAGAAAGAATTGTTGTAATGATCATACAAACGAGTCAAAGCACATGTGATCTGATCTGATTTCAATTTTCCCACCAAAGGATTATATGATATACTAAGAATGAAGTTCACATACTTCATCTTATATCTGGGATCCAACACAACAGCAATGAACAATAACATGTTCAAATTCTCAAACTTACCCCAGTATTTATCAAACTTTCCTTTCATCCTGTTAGCCATATCAATCAAAATAAGATCTTCACTATAAGAATATTTTATAATAGCATTTCGAACACTAAAAAATTCATGGAAGAATGCATTCGAAGTAACATATAAGCTTCCTGAAAATTTTAAAGTGGTCTGGTAAAAAACATTAAGGAACATGATAAAAACTCTCACAATCTTCCAATCATCAACAGATGGATGTCCTTTTGTTATCTCTCGACAATACTTTTGGTACTTATGATCATCCACGTACATTCTTGTAAAGGCCTTTTCAAATTTCACAGCTGTATCTAACATTGTATATGTAGAGTTCCACCTAGTCTCAACATCAAGACTCAAAAGACCATGATTGTCTATCTTAACTTGCTCAACATATGACTTGAAAGAAGCAAACCTTGAAGAGGAAGACTTGACATATTTTACCGCATTCCTAATACGAGAAATGGGCTCAATTTGTTCATCTAACCCGTCTTTTACAATCAAGTTCAAAATATGAGCATTACATCTAACATGTAAAAATTTATTTCCCAATATTACTCCTTTCCAGTCATCAATACGTGCCTTCAAATGCTTAATAGCAGCATCATTAGCACTTGCATTATCTAGTGTCACCGTAAACAAGTTCTCAATACCCCACTCTAACAAACAAGCTTCAATACCCTTAGCAATAGTCTCTCCCTTATGATCTGGTGTTTGGAAAAAGTTGAGTATCTTCTTTTGTATATTCCATTCATCATCAATCCAATGGGCGGTGACAACCATATAAGTAAAATTTTGGAGTGATGACCATGTGTCACTAGTAAGACATACATGTTGGTTCTTGATAAGTTTTTTCAATTTTTCTTTCTCCTCTTGATAAATCTTCAAACAATCTCTAGCCACAGTTACACGAGAAGGTAATTCAAAATTAGGCAAAGCCTTAGACATTAACTTTTTAAATCCTTCTCCCTCAACAACTTTAAATGGTTGTTCATCAATAATAACAAATTCGGCAATTGCCTTCCTAATATCCTCCACATTATATACCACCCTTTCAATAGAACTTTTACCAGTTTCTTGTCCCCCTTCTTGGATATGTGTAAGTTTCAATGTTGATTGTTTCCTATCAACAAATCTAAAAGGAGATTTAAGACACTTCAAATTTAAATGATTCCACAAAGTAGAAGTTCCATTAGACTTGGTCTCGGCAGCAAAGTGTTTTACACAATAATTGCATTTTGCTCTACGTTTGCCTCCTTTATGAACAAATTTTGTAAAGTGTTTCCAAATCTCAGATGTTTCTCTTCCAGTATTACCAAGCTTAGAATCAGGTTCAGAAGGATTTGTCCTTTTTTGCTTTTTAGGAGGAGTGCGTGTATGAGGGGTGCTTTTACCTTTCTTTTGAGGTGTCACCGGCACATTCAGAGGATCATTGACAATCATCTCCACATTTGTTCCAGTGGTAGTTTCCATCTACAAAGAGTCTCTACACATAATAAAATATATGAATTACTTACTCAAATTGAAAGAAAAATAAGAGAAAATGCAATATAAGTTTTCATACAAGACAAGCAAATTGAGTTAATATACAAAAGGAGGAAATGCAATTACAATGGACATTTCAAGTACTACTAGATACATTTATCGGACAAACAAGAGAAAATGCACACAAAAAATAAATAAAAAATACAAGAGAAGAAAACAAATAACAACATAAATCAAAACAAAATATGCAAAGTAATTGTGAATATGTAAAAATTGGATCAAGAAGTGATGACTTAATCAGAAAATGTATGGAATTTCCAATATAAAATTGTTGCAAAGTGGGTAATTACCTCCTTCAACCCAAGTTCCCTTGAAGATAACCTGCAGAATGAAGATAACCCACTGAAGATAACCTACAAAATGAAGAAAATTTTACAAATTTTCTGCACATTGAAGATAACCCAGATGCTCTTTTTCCTGTTCTAAGTTGAATTATGAGTAGCAAGAGAAGGGAAAATTAGTAGGGTAAAAAGTAGTACCTAATTATGAGACTATTCCACTGCTTGCTTTCACTTGCAAATTGCAAAGTCGATCTATACAGTACTAGTAGTCAACGAGGTTGCTTTCATTGGGATTTATGGCTATAACTTTATCTCAATAGAGTGCAAAAGAAAATTGCTCTGAGATAACATAAATAATGGGATATATATTTGGGGAGAGAGGGGTTATCTGTGTCGAGCAGAGATGGAGATGGGCGAGGGCTATCGGCGAGCAGAGAGAGAGGAAATTGGGGAAATAGGGTTTGGATGTGGAATATTAGATTGATTTTACAGAACACTTTAGTCACAAATAGGGGTGTACAAGCCAAACTTATTAGAATCTATTAAGTGGATAGTATAGTAAATGTACAAGCCCACATATATCTCATTATATTAAAAACTATAAAATAATTTAGAAAATATTTACAAATTTGATTTAATGATTATTTTTTATGTGTATATATATATATATATATATATATATATATATATATATATATATATATATATATATATATATAGAAAATATTTACAAATTTGATTTAATGATTATTTTTTATGTATATATATATTATGTCGGTTTGGTTTAGATTCGATTTGATTTAATTTTTATTAATACCAAACCAAACCAAAAGTGTTCGGTTTTTTATTTTCCAACACCAAACCAACCAAACCAAACCACAAGTCGGTTTTTTTCTTCGGTTTGACTTGATTCGTCGGTTCGGTTTGGCTTGACGGTTTGGCTTGTACACCAAACCGTCAAGCCAAACCGAACCGACGAATCAAGTCAAACCGAAGAAAAAAACCGACTTGTGGTTTGGTTTGGTTGGTTTGGTGTTGGAAAATAAAAAACCGAACACTTTTGGTTTGGTTTGGTATTAATAAAAATTAAATCAAATCGAATCTAAACCAAACCGACATAATATATATATATATATATACACATAAAAAATAATCATTAAATCAAATTTGTAAATATATATATATATATATATATATATATATATATATATATATATATATACATAAAAAATAATCATTAAATCAAATTTGTAAATATTTTCTAAATTATTTTATAGTTTTTAATATAATGAGATATATGTGGGCTTGTACATTTACTATACTATCCACTTAATAGATTCTAATAAGTTTGGCTTGTACACCCCTATTTGTGACTAAAGTGTTCTGTAAAATCAATCTAATATTCCACATCCAAACCCTATTTCCCCAATTTCCTCTCTCTCTGCTCGCCGATAGCCCTCGCCCATCTCCATCTCTGCTCGACACAGATAACCCCTCTCTCCCCAAATATATATCCCATTATTTATGTTATCTCAGAGCAATTTTCTTTTGCACTCTATTGAGATAAAGTTATAGCCATAAATCCCAATGAAAGTAACCTCGTTGACTACTAGTACTGTATAGATCGACTTTGCAATTTGCAAGTGAAAGCAAGCAGTGGAATAGTCTCATAATTAGGTACTACTTTTTACCCTACTAATTTTCCCTTCTCTTGCTACTCATAATTCAACTTAGAACAGGAAAAAGAGCATCTGGGTTATCTTCAATGTGCAGAAAATTTGTAAAATTTTCTTCATTTTGTAGGTTATCTTCAGTGGGTTATCTTCATTCTGCAGGTTATCTTCAAGGGAACTTGGGTTGAAGGAGGTAATTACCCACTTTGCAACAATTTTATATTGGAAATTCCATACATTTTCTGATTAAGTCATCACTTCTTGATCCAATTTTTACATATTCACAATTACTTTGCATATTTTGTTTTGATTTATGTTGTTATTTGTTTTCTTCTCTTGTATTTTTTATTTATTTTTTGTGTGCATTTTCTCTTGTTTGTCCGATAAATGTATCTAGTAGTACTTGAAATGTCCATTGTAATTGCATTTCCTCCTTTTGTATATTAACTCAATTTGCTTGTCTTGTATGAAAACTTATATTGCATTTTCTCTTATTTTTCTTTCAATTTGAGTAAGTAATTCATATATTTTATTATGTGTAGAGACTCTTTGTAGATGGAAACTACCACTGGAACAAATGTGGAGATGATTGTCAATGATCCTCTGAATGTGCCGGTGACACCTCAAAAGAAAGGTGAAAGCACCCCTCATACACGCACTCCTCCTAAAAAGCAAAAAAGGACAAATCCTTCTGAACCTGATTCTAAGCTTGGTAATACTGGAAGAGAAACATCTGAGATTTGGAAACACTTTACAAAATTTGTTCATAAAGGAGGCAAACGTAGAGCAAAATGCAATTATTGTGTAAAACACTTTGCTGCCGAGACCAAGTCTAATGGAACTTCTACTTTGTGGAATCATTTAAATTTGAAGTGTCTTAAATCTCCTTTTAGATTTGTTGATAGGAAACAATCAACATTGAAACTTACACATATCCAAGAAGGGGGACAAGAAACTGGTAAAAGTTCTATTGAAAGGGTGGTATATAATGTGGAGGATATTAGGAAGGCAATTGCCGAATTTGTTATTATTGATGAACAACCATTTAAAGTTGTTGAGGGAGAAGGATTTAAAAAGTTAATGTCTAAGGCTTTGCCTAATTTTGAATTACCTTCTCGTGTAACTGTGGCTAGAGATTGTTTGAAGATTTATCAAGAGGAGAAAGAAAAATTGAAAAAACTTATCAAGAACCAACATGTATGTCTTACTAGTGACACATGGTCATCACTCCAAAATTTTACTTATATGGTTGTCACCGCCCATTGGATTGATGATGAATGGAATATACAAAAGAAGATACTCAACTTTTTCCAAACACCAGATCATAAGGGAGAGACTATTGCTAAGGGTATTGAAGCTTGTTTGTTAGAGTGGGGTATTGAGAACTTGTTTACGGTGACACTAGATAATGCAAGTGCTAATGATGCTGCTATTAAGCATTTGAAGGCACGTATTGATGACTGGAAAGGAGTAATATTGGGAAATAAATTTTTACATGTTAGATGTAATGCTCATATTTTGAACTTGATTGTAAAAGACGGGTTAGATGAACAAATTGAGCCCATTTCTCGTATTAGGAATGCGGTAAAATATGTCAAGTCTTCCTCTTCAAGGTTTGCTTCTTTCAAGTCATATGTTGAGCAAGTTAAGATAGACAATCATGGTCTTTTGAGTCTTGATGTTGAGACTAGGTGGAACTCTACATATACAATGTTAGATACAACTGTGAAATTTGAAAAGGCCTTTACAAGAATGTACGTGGATGATCATAAGTACCAAAAGTATTGTCGAGAGATAACAAAAGGACATCCATCTGTTGATGATTGGAAGATTGTGAGAGTTTTTATCATGTTCCTTAATGTTTTTTACCAGACCACTTTAAAATTTTCAGGAAGCTTATATGTTACTTCGAATGCATTCTTCCATGAATTTTTTAGTGTTCGAAATGCTATTATAAAATATTCTTATAGTGAAGATCTTATTTTGATTGATATGGCTAACAGGATGAAAGGAAAGTTTGATAAATACTGGGGTAAGTTTGAGAATTTGAACATGTTATTGTTCATTGCTGTTGTGTTGGATCCCAGATATAAGATGAAGTATGTGAACTTCATTCTTAGTATATCATATAATCCTTTGGTGGGAAAATTGAAATCAGATCAGATCACATGTGCTTTGACTCGTTTGTATGATCATTACAACAATTCTTTCTCTGAATCTTCTAATGACAATTCTGGAGGTGAAACTATGGTGAGTGAGGTTGGTGATATTTTGCTATCTCGTTGGGAGAAACATTTGGAAGATGAGGGAGATGTTGAGAAAAAATCTGATCTTGAGAAATACTTGACGGATAATGTGGAGAAGACCAAGGATTTAAATATCTTGGCTTGGTGGAAAGCTTCATCTAGTAAATATCCTATTCTTTCAAAAATGGCAAGGGATGTTCTTTCAATTCCTATTTCTATTGTTGCATCTGAGTCAGCTTTCAGTACTGGTGGTCGAATTCTTGATTCCTACCGAAGTTCTTTATCACCAAAGACGGTAGAAGCTCTTATTTGCACTCAACAATGGATAAAGTCACCTAAGGAATGCAAGCTTCAAGACTATGTAGAAGAAATTAAGAAAACTGAGCTAATTGAAGAAGGTAATTTTATATATTTAATTCTTAATGAATTTGATGCTATCTTTATATTTTTTAACGTGTAACTGGTTTTTTTCCACAATGTCCAGGTGACCCTTTTGAGTATTGATTAGTTCAGAACTTCAGTTTGAATAGAAGGTACTAATTTGGACGATTGGTTTGTATTTTGGTAGAAACTTGGTTTCTTAGAAAAAAATTATTTGGTGGTGGAAGATAATATCATCTGGCTACAACCTACATGTTCATCTCCCAATTCTTGTACTTTTTGAGATTTGATTTCGACTTCCCCCAATTCCTTAGCCCCTGTTTTACAATCATTTAGTATTTGTAGCAAAACTATTAAAATGAAAATACCAAGAAGCATATAGTCCTGAAAGTGAGGCAGTGTGTCTGCAAGAATATCTCCTTTTTTTTCTTTAAGGTGATAAGCCATTAAGCCTAACATATTTTAATTTTTGCTTACAGGTGCTATATTTTAACTTTTTGCTTACAGGTGTGCTTAATTCATGGTACTTGGCTACTTGCTGCTCATTTTTAGCTTTTGTCTTGGCCAACTTTAATTAACTTAATATTTTTTGTGGTGCAACAAGTTGGGTTGTAGCTTTTGGTTTATCAACTATTTGTTGTCTCTATTATGGAATGTCTCGGAGTTGAAGTATGATTCATACGAACAATTGCTATTTCTCGTATATTATTGTGATGAATAGTAATCATGCAGGCAATTGGTAATTATTTGATCTCTTTTTCAATAATAATATATCTAAAAAGCAAAACCGAAAATAAACCGAAAAATCGAAGAAACCGAAAAAACCGACAAAAACCGAAACCGAAAAAACCGAGGTTATGTTGGTTTGATTTGAATTATCAATTTAGTAAACCGACATAACTGGTTTGATTTTGGTTTAATAAAAAACGAACCAAACCGCCTCACGTACACCCCTAACAACTACAACTTTCCTTTCATATAGTATGTAAGAGAAAAGACACATGAGATTATCATTTAATAACCACCCAAAGGAAAAGGAGGGAGGATTAGAGTATGCCAGATTATAACCGCTCCATTTCACCAAAGATTTTAAGTTAAATACTATGTATATATTGTGGTGTTAAAATGGTTAAAACAAAATAGTTAACCACCCATATTATCCACTAAAAAATGGGTTGGGTAACGACTTTTTAAAAATGGTTCAAATATGGATAAAAACTATATTATACATTTAGAAAATAGATAACCAGTGGGTCTAACTTTTACATTTGTAAACCTCAAATTGGGAGCTCCTCACGTTAGGGAGACTAAGAATTCTCCCAAAAGTGATCGTATATAGAAGTTATGATAATATGGTTACTCATATTATCTGCCGGTTAACTTGTTTTTTATATGTATTTGTTGAGGTTTACATTTTTAATATGGAAAGACATTTAAAAGAGGGTGAACGAGAAATTGAGGAAAAATAAAATTTTTGAGTGAAATTTTAACTTTCACTCTCTTTTTTAATGTGACATTGTCCCTCATTGGTATAGGATAAGAATTTTGGTGGGTTTTTATACAAATGCACTTCATATAGCTCTTAAAGATTTAGGAAGAAGGCAAGTCTCGCGCCATCGTCGTCGCTCGATCGGCTTCGCCTTCGGCTTTGGCTTCGGTCAAATGGCCGATTGATTAATTTTTTGGACCAAATTTATTTGTTAATATTGAATATTAACGTGATATAATTCGTGTTTGTAACCGATATTGTCCAATCTATGTATTGTACCACCAGTTGCAATAGCAGCTGCTCCAAGTGCTTGCTCTACAACAAAGTGCTTGACAAGCTAGTGCTTGTTCCACCATGGGGGAGGGAGGGCAGATTTATCACAAACTAGCTGCTATAAATATGAGCAATGGCTGTTGGAGAAAGACACCAAAAATTAAGAGCTATTGATATTCTCTTCACAGAAAACTCAACGTTGGCTATGCTTTGCATTCCTTCCTCTCAGAATTTCCATTCGACTTCTGAATTCTCCTTCCTTATTCTGCATTGTTTTTAACTACAAACAAAGTATCCGTAAGTGTGATTTGCTGCCGAACTTTATGTTCGTTGAAACACTAAGGTTGAAGTACCGCTACACCAGTGTGTACTTCGTTCTATCTTGGGAGGAAATAATCCATAACCTTGGGTACTAGGAGGGGATTAAATTACTTAAGGAAACACTCTGAATTCAGTGGGCTCGAATTAATTACCATTTTATTTATATTTACATTTATATGCTAACGTTATTTTTTCGAGAATTATTATTTACAAATACAGGATAATAACCAAGGAACCAACAAGCTTAAGGAATTTAATAATTTTTATTTTTGTATTTGTGTTTTCTTTATTATTCTAGCAACTAAAACATTTGTGGTTTTGTGTACTCCCGTTTTGGAGATTAAAGCCTTCGTGCCGTTTTGTTGGAGATTAAAATCTACGTGATTTTTTAACTTCAGTTTTAAACGTTTATTAAATATTGTTTGTGTCATTTTTTTCTAGAAAAAATGGCAAATAAAAGCGGAAACCAAGTTGTTCCGATGATGACTTTCAATGTATCGATAAGCCAAGTTCCGACGATGACTGTCAATGCATCGACAAGCCGAACATCAGCGTTGGCACCGGCAGAAAAACCCGAAAAATTTTCCAGGATTGATTTCAAGCGCTGGCAGCAGAAAATGTTCTTCTACTTGACTACGTTATGTCTACAAAAGTTCATCAAGGAAGATATTTTTTATCTGCCGATGAAACTCCAAAGAATGAATGATTTCTCGTGATTGAGTCGTGGAAGCATTCTGACTTTTTGTGCAAGAATTATATTATTAGAGGACTGGATGATAATCTGTATAATGTATACAGTGGCTTGGAGACGTCAAAAAAATTGTGGAATGCGCTTGAAAAGAAGTACAAAACAGAAGATGTCGGGATGAAGAAATGCGTCGGCGCAAAATTTTTGGACTACAAAATGGTAGATAGCAAGTCTGTTATTACCCAAGTCTAGGAATTGCAAGTGATTATTCATGATCTTCTTGCTGAAAGTATATTTCAAATAAATACTTATGTTGAAAGTAAAAGTTTTAGTATTTTTTCTAACGAAATTTTCATTGAAGGTCTTGTCATCAATGAACCATTCCAAGTAGCATCAATAATTGAAAAGTTGCCTCCATTGTGGAAGGACTTCAAAAATTATTTGAAACACAAATGAAAGGAGATGTCCCTTGAAGATCTTATTGTTCGGTTGAAAATCGAAGAGGACAATAAAGCTGCTGAAAGGAGAGGCCGTGGATATTCAACAATAATGGGAGCAAATATTGTTGAAGATAACAAAAAGAGAAAGAAAGCTTCTGGTCCTAAATACAACCCAAGCAAGAAGAAGTTCAGTGGAAACTATTGCAATTGTGGAAAAATCGGACACAAATCTATGGAGTATCGTGCTCGGAAGAATGACAAGGAAAGAGGTCAAGCAAACATGGTAGAAAAATATGATGATGTTAATGACTTGTGTGCCATGCTTTCTGAATGCAACTTGGTGGAAAATTCGAAGGAGCTATGCATTGATTCTGGAGCCATTTGCCATATTTTTGCTGTGAGAGAAGCATTTTCTTCATTTTCAAGAATTAAATCCTAAATGCACATGCAACATATAATTTTTGTTATTTTTTATTTATTTAAACGCATAAATATGCACGGACACAGGCAAATAATGACATAAAATACCACAAAATTTCACAAAAAGGCACACAATAAAAACGATAATTTTTGTTTTGATTTCTTTGGGAGTAGTTCATATAGGGCAAAAATGACGTGCTCACAATCAGGGGGAGTTAATGCGCGTTGTACTCTTTTTTCCTTACAAGGTTTTGTCCCACTAGGTTTTCCTTGCAATATTTTTAACGAGGCAACCAAAAGGCGTATTATTAGATATGTGTAATATATTTTTCCTTCTCTAGAATTTTTTTCCCATTGGATTTTCTTTTAGTTAAGGTTTTAATGAGGCACATTATCCATTGAATAGACATTCAGGGGGAGTGTTATAAATAGAATTCTATATGTGGTGAATGTCCATATTCAGAGAGATTCTAGAGTTTATTGCTTGGTGGCTAAGTCATCATCTCCTTATAAATAGAGGGTTTTGTTCTATTGTAATTCATCCCAAAATTCAATAAGAATTCCCTCTTTTTATTTATTTATAATATTGCTCTTGTTCTTTTATTATTTATAACATTTGTATAATTTTATGAGTTATAACATGTTATTACTCGATCTTTTATGAAATCATACCAAGCTTGCGATGAAAAGTTACTTGTCGTTGGAGTCAACTTAGTTTGATGTGTAAAAAATTATACACATTCTGCACACATAATTAAAAAAACTTTGTGAAAATTCAAAAAGGTCAAGAACACTAAAAATAAAAGAGTTAATCTTATATAAGTCGAAAGTATAGAGTGATTCAAAATTCTTGTTAGTATCAATGTATATGTATATAAGTTAAACTCAAATAAATAAATTTAAAAATAAGTTTAAGTTCTATAAATAAAAGGCGTAAAAATATTTCCGCAATTAAGTCTTTTAAAAGATAACTAAAAGTAACTCTAATAAATACTATCATTAATTGGTAGCCTTAGACAAATTAATTTATAGTATTAATTAAGTAACAAAGTCATTACCACTAATCCAGAAAAACAGTTCCCTTTCTAGCCGGTCCAATCTGGCGTACGCGCACAACCTGCAGAGACAGACCCTTATTTTCCCACTATATTATTACTCCGTACATTTCTATGTTTGTCCAATTTTCTGTACTACTTTTTTTTCTTTTTTCTCTCCAACCAATCTCAATCGTGCAGGCAAACTTCCATTTTCATAAATTAAGACAATTAGACAGAGTCTTATGTTTATGTTTTGTTTCTTACATCCAAAATAGAAAACTAGAGCTCTGTATAGCTCTAGTTTGAGAGGAATTAAAAGGGCTGGGAATTTGAGAGAAATTTATTGGGGTTGAGGGGAAGATGAATATGGATGTGAGAAAAATAGTGGTAATTGTGGAAGATTTGGATGTATCAAGAACAGCTCTTCAATGGGCTCTTCATAATTTCTTACGTTATGGGGATTTAGTAACACTTCTCCATGTTTTCCCAAATTTAAAATCTAGGAGCAACAATAAGAAACTGAGGAATCTCCGCCTGAAAGGTTTTCAATTGGCTCTGACTTTTCAAGAACTCTGCAACAATTATCCCAACGTAAGAGACTGTGTCTTTTTTTGATCCCATGTTGTTCTGTTTTGGATGTTGTTAGTTTAGTTTATGTTGTAATGTTATCTGATACAGAAGACATAGCTCTGGGGTTGATCTGTTACAGACCAAGACTGAGATTGTGGTCACTGAAGGGGATACAGATGGAGGAAAAATTGCTGCTGTGGTTAGAGAGATTGGAGCTTCTGCTCTTGTTCTTGGACTTCATGATCATAGCTTTCTTTACAAGTAAGTTTTAAATTAATCCCTCTATTCTCTTTCTTTTCCATATTGAACCCTTTTCTTCTTTTTCACTTCTCAATCTCTTGTTCATCTTTAGTGTTTTAGGCCCTCGTTCAAGTTATCTCATGATTAATTATCTCGAGATTAGTTATCTCATACTCTTCCCAAGAGGATAAAAAATAATATAATCCCAGAATTAGTTATATTATCCCAACAAAACATGAGATAAACTCATCTTAACTTTAATCCCGGAATTAATTTATCCTTTATCGTTCGTACCAAACCTAAGCGATCTTTTAATTTGAAAACAAGTTATCCCAGTATTCCTAAATAACACTAGGTGAAATGAACTCATCTCGAAGTTTCGGAATAACTAACCGCTATTTTATCCGACCAAATGTGAAATAAACTTATCTAAAATTTGATATCGAGATTAATTATCCGATGTTTCTCCAACGAAATGAGCCTTGATTGATTAAATGATTAAGGTTGTGTGTAGTGAATTATTTCAGTATAGGCAGAGAATGGATAGGATAGATAAAGAATGGATGCATTAAAGGGCCACAACCATGGATTGGTCAACTCTCCACAATTAGTTTTAACCCAGTAAGTGACTATCTGGAGCTAAAAGTGCTCCGCACACTTTTTTTCCCCTTTTATGGATTTATAAATATTTATATATATTTTTTAATACAAATACATCATTTAAGCAAAAGTAATTGGATTCGGTCGATCTAACATTTAATGAACTAGTTCCGCCTCTGGTTCTAAGCAACTTCTCTTGTGATATGTTAGAAGTTTGGGATGTCACACCCAAGGGTGTGGTCAATAAAGTGGATTCGAACCATAATATCTCAGGTTTAACTCTCAACTAAGACAAAAAAACATTAGGTAATTTGTTTTTATCCATTTAAATTTTAATGAAGGCAAAAGATAGCAGTATCATGTGAGAAGGTAGAGAGCTGGTAAACAATGTCTAAGAATAATTAGTACTTTACTGATTTAATTGTATTGTTGGGATAAGGATTTATGAATTATTAATTGTTTGGTGAATAAGATTTGTGCTAGACTGGCCATCTCCTCTACTCTGCCACGTTGGACGGCCGTTTCATGCAACAGTGTGCTCATTATTTAACTGCTTTCATGTGTATCAAATGATATTCAGAATAACATATCCTTAAAATTTGGTTTGGGATCTCAAATTCTTGTCCACGTGGATAGTTGATTATTTAGGAGAATTCTTAATAGTCAATTAACTCATTTTCTATCCGTATTAAGTATGGATCGAATCGAATAATTTATTCGTATATGCATTACCCGTTTCAACTCTGACTCAGAGCTGCCAGTTTGCCACCCCTAGCTGCACCTAATTCTATAGTTAAGAGAGCTTGAAAAATCATGTGTAAGAATTGCGGCTAGGCAAGACAATTATTTGTTTCACCTATAATAACTTAAACAACCAATTAGTTTAATCGTTACGCTCTATGCGGACCACTTCATCTGCAGTAATATATTATATTATGTTAGAAATATTCAATAATGCAACTAAAAGTAGATACTTTATTTATTTATTTATTGCATAGGATGGCCATGGCCCATAACAATATATCAAACAATTTGAATTGCAAAGTGCTAGCTATCAAGCAACAAGCGCCATTGGCCACTACAAGGAAAAGGACTATATCTTTACCTGACAGTTCAACCAACATGGACTTCTCACAAATTGAAATATCTTCACTGAGGTTAGAATATTATTCCTAATCTCCTGCATTTCATTTTCCTTTTCTTACTTTGATCCAATTCTGTCTATATACTATAATCTGTGTCCACACTTTTGTATATAATCGCACTAAAAAATGAAAATGATAAGGTTCCCTATCTTCTTCTATTTTGTTTATGGAACCATTAGCTTAAAGTGGTAAACACAATTGTATATTTTACTAAATGAATAAATAAGGCAATATGATATAGCTGTACACAATAGAAATGAAGGACAGGGTTTCCAGTACAAGCAAAAGCTATCAAGAATTAAATGAATTTCTTACCTGTCATCTTGACAGCTCATGTTGGAAAACATCCATTTGGTGTGGTCATTAAAATTAAGTCATGCATCTTTTAGGAAAATTACTTATCAATATCAATATCATGTTAAAAGGAGCCTTGGCGTAATTGGTAAAGTTGCTGACAAAACGAGGAGGCACATGTTCGAGTCGTGAAAACAATCTTTTACAAAAATATAAGGTAAGACTGCATATAATAAACACTTGTGATACGGTCCCACGCATAGCGAAAACTTAATGCACCATGCTGTCTTTTATTTATTTATTTTCTGTAACAAATTATATTAATTTGTCATAGTTAAGTAATGGATTGATAAGAGAATACTGATAAACTGATAAACTTGTATTCAAAAGGCACCTGTTATGTACTTATTAAATTGGTATAAACATAAATTTTGTCTTCTTTCGAGAAGTCAGGTCTCTTACATGCTTTTCTAAAATTATTAAAATTGAAATTTCTATATTTTGTATACATCATTCTATTATTAGGTCTAAGAGGATAAACTTTTAGCAATATTTGGAGGATTATGGATAAATCATCAATAATTGAATTCGTATAATGTGTGCAGTGTCCGTGAAGTTGGCCCACCAAGAATTCCATACCAAGTTTGTCCAGACCCTCATGCTATTATTTGGAGAACGGGGAGATCCAAAAGATGGACAAGAAGAGAGTAAATCTAAGAAATGTTTTCCATTTCAATGAGGAATTATGTATATCTGTTTGTTATTAATTTTTTTATGGCAACAGTGGTTCTTGAATTTCATAGTTTGACTCATACAACACAGAACAAAGGGGAAAAAGGTTTACAAAATTCATTGAGTTGATGGTAATCTGGTAAATGAAGGTTCATATTCATGCTATTTTAGCAAAAATAGCGAATGATTGGCAAGGCCACATATGACTTCACAAGAGCCAACTTTAACGCTATACATATTTTGGCGGGTGATTTGCACAAGTAGGACATTTCGGTGCCTCTTTTGATTTTTCTTTTTTAAGGAATTTTTACCTCCTATAAGAAAGGTTAATACTTTGTTTATTTTAAATAAATAATATTTAAAAAAATTATATTCTATAGATATCTTTTAAGATTTGTAACAAAATATTCAATTTTGATTACCTCCGCCACTAAATACGTTAATCAGTAGCTCTCCTCCGCTTTATACACATGGAATGTCCTAGAATACAAAATTCTTCAACTTCCCTCTCTTCATCCCCAGTCTCTCCCCCCTTCTTTTCGTTCTCCTCCATTTGCTTGTCCATCAATTGAAGTGGAATCGGCTGAACAAGATGTGATTGACCCTTAACTCTAGAAATCGATTTGAAAAGTGATCGAGTCGTCGGTAATATAAGTCCGACTAGGTGCGCTTCGTGTCCGGACGCGTGAGCAATAAACCCTAGCGAGAGATTACTCGATTGCGATTGGTCAAATCCATCGTAATTGAAAAAACAATCCAGCAGTTCTCAGAATTGAAACAATAAAAGCCCTAACCGTCGTCTACTTTGCTTACCACACAAATCACAGTAGCAAATAATCAAATGATGTCCTTATCAAAGTCAAACAGAGTGTATAGAATCTTCAAATACAGCAAGATACATTCAAATTGCTTATGGAATCATGGTTGGAATCCGATGGGTCGTTGGAAAATTGTCGACTAAAATAGGTCGTCTGAAGCTTGGAGTTGAGCAATTTGAAGATTTTGTTAACTTTTTAAGAGCATTTCAGTGTATCTTGCTGCATTTCTATGTATTTCATTGTATTCACTATATTTTTTTTCATTGTAATTCAATGTATCTCGTTATATTTCATGAATTTTATTGTATCAGTGTCTATTTTTCATATTGTATTTCAATGTATCCCTCTGTATTCTATCTATTTCATTGTATTTAGCGGTTGAGAATCTTTTTATAATTGAAAAATACAAAATTTGTGTGTTATATTTGAGTTTATTGAGTTATATTAGGAGTCTACTATGTTAATTGATTCATATTCCGTTTTAAAACAGTGTAATTCCCTATTTCACGCCGTGAATACAGTCGAATACAATAATCTGCCCAGCTAGAATCACATATTTCACTCCATGAATACAGTCGAATGCACTCGAATACAACAACTGATTAGCTGGACTTCCCTGACTCACGACTATTTTTGCTACTATATTCATGAATACAATAGCTTAAATACATCAAATACATCTTATAACCACATAAAAGGTATCTATATTTCCGTAATATAGCAATATCTATAGATGGCTAATTATTACTATAAGAAAATACTTTATGAAAATTTCTCTTTTTTTAATCTCGTTTGCCCGATGGACAAGACTTTAATTTAACAAGTGTTGCTTCTCGCCTGCTTCACGGGTAACACGTTCACTTTTAATGTCATTGGGTGTAATTTTATGTGTTTTGGACTTTGGACACATGACTGATGAAGGAAAGTTGGATTTCTGTGGTGAAAATGCTTAGAGCCCAATGGGCTCGTTAGCTAATAATAGGTGAATTTTACTATATTCATGCCCTAAATAATCACATTCTTAAGTTGTTTTGATAATATATATGATGACAAATTCTCTTATTAGTGTTTTTCATGTATTGTAGGTACAAAATGGTTAAGGAAGGCTAAGGAGCAATTTTGGAGTCAAAAGTAGAAGAAAAGGGCCATTTATTCAAAAATCATGTAAACCACGCTAGAACAGCCCTGAAGATTCAGAGAACATGTTCTACCGCGGTTCTACCGCGATCGTAGTAAAACTGCGGTGGATGAGGCCTCCTAAAAGTATGAAGATTCAGAGAGTTGATTCTACCGAGGTTCTATGTGACGACCTGGCCCATCGTCACGAGAATTACCACCCCGTTATGTTGTAAATGCATGTTTGATGATTTTATATCAGTGTTAGAGTCTATCGGGTGAGCTAGGAGTGAAATGGGATTGAAAATGAGGCATATAGCCTTTGTGAAGGAAACTTGAATAAGGAAAGTCAACCCGGAGTTGACTATTTGGTTAGAGGGCTCGGAATCGGATTCGGATGATTCGGTTAGTTTCGGGAGGTGATTTGTGACTTAGGGGAACAATCGGAATTGAATTTGGAGGCCCGGTGTAGAAATAGGCTTGAATTGGCTAAGGTTGAATTTTGGCGAAATCCGAACGGTAGGTGAGATTTTGATCCGGGGTCGGAATGGAATTCCGACAGTTGCAATAGCTTCGTTGGGTGATTTTGGATGTGCCTGCAAAATTTCAGGTCATTCGGGCGTCGTTTGGTCGGGTTTTTGATCGAATGTGTAATTCGGAATGTTTTAAGGAATTTAGGCTTGAATTTGATGTGAATTATGGGTTTTGGTGTTATTAGACGTGTTTTGAGGATTGGAGCAAGTTCGAATAAGGTATTAAGATGTGTTGGTATGTTTGGATGAGGTCCCGGGGCCTCGGGGTGATTTCGGATGGTTAAACGGGAGAAATTGTGGAAGAATTGCAGGGTTGGGATCCTGCTTCTGTTGTTTCCGCTCCTGCGGAATTTCGGACGCAGGAGCGTGTCCGCAGAAGCGGACGAGATGCGCAGGAGCGGGTGGTTACGCAGAAGCGGAAGCCTTTCCGCTGAAGCGGGGTCGCTGGTGCGAGCCAGTGATCGCAGAAGCGGACGGGGAGAAATTGGGCATGGTCCGCAGAAGCGGACACTCGACCGCTTGGGCGAGACCGCAGAAGCGGTCAATGGTGCGCAGAGGCGGATGTTTCCGCAGAAGCGGAAGTTCCTTCGCAGAAGCGGGCCCGCTTAAGCGGCCCTTTGCTCGCAGAAGCGGAAATGGCCGGCCAGGCCTGGAACCGCTGAAGCGACCCTTTGGTCGCGGATACGGGTGCATAGGAGCGGAAAATATTCCGCAGAAGCGAAAATCGCTGTAAGTAAGTGTATCCGAAGTTAGAAAAATTTCAGAACATTTCACACATTTTGGGTCTCGGCTTTAGAGGCGATTTGGGCGATTTTGAAGAGAAATTCAAGGGAAATCATCAGGTAATCATCTATGGTCTTAAACTATGATTAGTATTGGTAATATCATGCAATTATATCATGAAAATGGAGGAATTTGGGGTAATTTATGGAGGATTTAGCCCTAGGCTTGAACTTTAGAAAATCAAGGTTTTGAATGGGCAAATGGAGTCCGAATTTGGTAAAATTGATATGCTTAGACTCGTATTGAGATGAGGGTTCCGAATATGTGACTTTCGTGATTTTTCGATAAGCGTACCGAAAGTCGGGTTTTGACAACTTTGGGAATTTTGATGTAAATTGAGTTGTATTGATTGGGTGTAGTCCCATTGGCCTAATTTGTAGTGTTTCTACTGTATTTGATCAGATTCTACGCGTGCGGAGCTTGATTCTCGTGGCAAGGGCATTGCAGAGTAGTCGTCGCACCGTATTGAGGTGAGTAATAGATGTGGGTGATGACCAGCGGGTTCGAAACCCCGGTATACCACTTTGTGACGCTGTATAGCGGCGAGACACGCACACTCTTGAGAGTGCGGGGTCGATCATGAACTGGAGACTATATATTAGTCCAACCTGTTGATACTGTATTATTGGCTATTCTAGAGCCGTCGAACCTCCTTCTCGGATGTTTGCATATATATATATTGTGATAATGGCCACCCTTGAGCCGAGGAACCCCCTTCTTGGGCGGTTGAGTATACATGTGGGCCGTGAGCCAGTTATTGGATCCCGCGAGGATCGTTATCATTGTCTTATCATATAGACATGCTAGTTTACTACTAGTCCGCAGCTATTTTTGTTATTATGCTAATTCCAATCTCTGGAACTTGATATTACTGTTTTCCAACTGAAAAATGATAAAGCAGTTTTCAAAAACTACTTTTGAGCCTGCGAGGCTGTATCTGCATATTAGCTGACTAGTAGTGGATCGGGCTGCACGCCGCAGCAGGATATATGTTGGATCGGACTGCACGCCGCGAGAATATCTCTATGAGATGTGCTTGGGCTGTAGGAGCCCCTCTGGAGTCTGAACCCCCACAGTGAGCACGGGTACCCAAAATTGGAGTCGGGCTACGCGCCGTAGCGGTCATATCATGCATTGCATTGCATTTAGCTACATCTGCTAGCTGTTATGCTATTTATTGGTATTTGTTGGTACAGGTACAGTGAAGATTGATTCTATGACAGGGTAGCCGATTATAGCTTTACATAGTGCTTTATTGCGGATTTCTTATCTGCGCTGTCTTACCCTTGTTTATTACCACTGAGTCTGGCAGTACTCATTTTACTCCCCGCACCTTGTGTGCAGATCCAGGTACCTCTCAGCAGTGATCCAGTAGCTGTGCGAGGCGACATCCGTGGGATATACGAGGTAGCTGCAGAGTCCGCAGGACCCGATATTCCTTCCTACTGTCTTTTGATTTTGTATTGACATTTCTTTCCGCACTTGGTATCTTGTAAACCTTTATACACTCATGTTCGGTAGAGGCTCATGACTCTTGACCCTTCGGTCTATGGGAGTTAGTATATTTTGGGACTTGGTTTCCCGTTGTTAGTATAAGTATTACTATTGTTTCATATTTTGAAATGCTTAAATGGGTTAAAGAGAGCTTCTAGCTCCGTTGTTGATGTTGATTGGTCAGGCTGGCTTAGCAATGTGTTGGGCGCCATCACGACCGGATTTGGGGTCGTGACAAGTTGGTATCGAGCCTAGGTTTACTAGGCCTCATGAGTCTTGAGCCGGTTAGTAGAGTCTTGTGGATCGGTACGGGGACGCCTGTACTTATCCTCGGGAGGCTGCGAACCTTTAGGAAAACTTCACTTTTCTTGAACTCCGTCGTGCGATCTTGTTGTTCTGAGAACTGAACTTCTATATTCTATTCTCTCGTAGATGGCGAGAACGCGAGCATCGGGACGAGGTGGACGACCTCCATTGCCACCTGTTAGAGGCCGTGGGCGCGGTCGTGCTAGAGGTAGAGGTAGGGCGGCTGAGGCAGTGCCAGCTGACTTGCCTGTTGTACCAGTGCAGGAGCAGCCCCCAGTGGTTGATGCTCCAGCAGTCCCAGTTCAGGGTCAGACTATATCTATTGCTATTCCTGGTCTTCAGGAGACTCTTGCTCAAATATTATCAGTGTGTTCCGGTTTGGCTCAGGTAGTTTCAGCTACCGCTACTGTAGCGACATCTCAGTCAGGGGGTGGTCAGCAGACCCTGCAGCCTCGCACACCGATCCGGTTGTTCGGGGACTTCGGACGCCAGAGGCGGTCCCCGCTCAGGTGGTTGCACCGGTTATTCCTCCGACTGCACCAGCTCCAGCTCCGAGCATATGGTTCAAGTTATGCCCGAAGACGAGCAGGCGTCGCCTCGAGAGATTTGGTAGACTTCGGCCACCCCATTTCGGTGGCGTTGAGGGCGAGGATGCCCGGGGTTTCTTGGATAAGTGTCAGAAGATGCTGCGTACGGCCGGTATTCTTGAGTCCAGCGGAGTTTCATTTACTACATTTCAGTTCACTGGTCCCGCATTTGATTGGTGGGAGGAGTTTGAGAGGCGTAGGCCTGCAAGAGCAGCACCTCTCACATGGCAGCAGTTCTCTACTCTCTTTCTAGAGAAATATGTACCTCGGTCTCGTCGCGAGGAGCTACGTCGCCGGTTCGAGTGGTTGATTCAGGGCGACATGTCTGTGACTCAGTATGAGCTTAGATTCACTCGGTTGGCTAGGCATGCCACATGGATGATCCCCACTGATAGGGAGAGGATCAGGAGGTTCATTGATGGCCTCAACTACTCTATCCGTATTCTTATGACCAGCGAGCGAGTTCTATCATCATCGTTTGAGCAAGTAGCGGATATGGCACGCTCCATTGAGGCGGATCGTCGCCGAGAGAGAGAGGAGCGGGAGGCCAAGAGGCCTCGCGGTTCGGGCAGTTTCGGCGGTGCTCCATCTAGAGGGCATTCCCGGCGGAGCCGAGGTCGCTCATCTAGACCTTCTCGTTCGGGCCGCCCAGAGCGAGAGCGGAGGTTCGCATGGTCGTGGTCGACGGGGGTTTCAACAGGGTCGGTCATCACTTAGTGCCCTCCCGGCCCGCAGTGCGAGCACCTACTTCTCCAGCACCGAGTGCATGTTATGAGTGTGGTGAGTTTGGCCACATGAGGAGACATTGCCCTCGACTACGTAGGGGCGGGACTCGGCGGAGGGATCGACCCTCCTCTTCAAGCACCATCTCGGTCCAGTAGAGGTGGAGGTCGGTCTTCTCGTGGACGCCCGAGGGCGAGGAGAGATCCGGTGGAGGCCATGCGCGATTCTATGCACTTCCCGACGGGCGTGATGCGGTTGCCTCCGATCGCTGTGATTACAGGTATCATTTCGGTCTGTCACAGAGATGCCTCGTTCTATTTGATCCGGGGTCCACATATTCTTACGTGTCCTCTTATTTTGCACATCATTTGGGTGCGACTCGTGGTAGTCTTGATTTACTTGTTCATGTATCCACCCCCGTGGGTGATACGATTGTTGTGGATCATGTCTATAGATCCTGTGTTATATCTATTGGGGGTCTGGAGACCCAGGCAGATTTGTTATTGTTGAGTATGGTGGACTTTGATGTTATATTGGGTATGGACTGGTTGTCTCCGTATCATGCTATATTGGACTGCATGCTAAGACAGTTACGTTGGCCATTCCTGGTATTTCTCAGGATTGAGTGGCGGGGTTCGACCGATTTCGTCCCTAGCCGTGTTATTTCGTTCTTAAAGGCTCAGAAAATGGTTGAAAAAGGGTGTTTATCGTACTTAGCTTTTGTGAGAGATGTGGGAGCTGAGTCTCCTAGCATTGATTCTGTACCTGTTGTGAGGGACTTCTCAGATGTATTCCCCTCAGACCTGCCGGGCATGCCGCCGGACAGGGATATTGATTTTGGCATTGACTTGGTGCCGGGCACTCAACCTATATCCATTCCTCCTTATCGAATGGCACCAGTTGAGTTGAAAGAACTGAAAGAGCAACTTCAAGAAGCTTCTGGATAAGGGTTTCATCCGCCCTAGTGTGTCTCCGTGGGGTGCGCCGGTATTATTTGTTAAAAAGAAAGATGGTTCCATGCGGATGTGTATTGATTATAGGCAATTGAACAAAGTGACGGTGAAGAACAAGTACCCTCTACCGCGCATAGATGATTTGTTTGATCAGTTACAGGGTGCGAGGGTGTTTTCTAAGATCGATCTTCGTTCAGGCTATCATCAGCTGAAGATCAGGGACTCGGATATTATGAAGACTGCATTCGGGACCCGATATGGTCATTATGAGTTTCTTGTGATGTCGTTTGGGCTGACCAACGCCCCGGCAGCATTTATGCATCTGATGAACAGTGTGTTCAGGCCCAATTTGGATTCATTTGTGATTGTGTTCATTGATGACATTCTAGTCTACTCCCGTAGTCAGGAGGAGCATGCTCAGCATTTGAGTATTGTGTTGCAGAGATTGAGGGAGGAGAAGCTATATGCTAAATTCTCCAAGTGCGAGTTTTGGATCGAGTCCGTAGCATTTCTGGGACATGTGGTGTCTCGTGATGGTATTCAGGTTGATCAGAAAAAGATAGAGGCGGTGCAGAGTTGGCCTAGACCGTCCTCAGCTACAGAGATCGGGAGTTTTCTTGGCTTGGCGGGGTATTATCGCCGGTTTGTTCAGGGATTTTCATCCATTGCTTCTTCATTGACTAAATTGACCCGGAAGGGTGCACCATTCGTGTGGTCGGATGAGTGCGAGGAGAGCTTTCAGAAGCTCAAGACAGCTTTGACCACAGCTCCAGTGTTAGTATTGCCATCAACTTCGGGTTCATATACCGTTTATTGTGATGCCTCGAGAGTGGGGATAGGTTGTGTGTTGATGCAGGAAGGAAAGGTAATTGCTTATGCTTCTCGGCAGTTGAAGCCACATGAGAAGAACTATCCTGTTCATGACTTGGAGCTAGCCGCCATTGTTCATGCATTGAAGATTTGGAGGCACTATTTGTACGGCGTGTCTTGTGAGGTGTATACCGACCATCGTAGTCTCCAGCACTTGTTCAAACAGAAAGACCTTAATTTGAGACAGCGGAGATGGCTAGAGTTGTTGAAGGATTATGACATTACTATATTATATCATCCGGGGAAGGCCAATGTGGTGGCCGATGCTTTGAGCCGGAAGGCGGTCAGTATGGGGAGCTTGGCATATATTCCAGCTGAGGAGAGGCCATTTGCTTATGATGTTCAAGTGCTAGCCAATCGGCTAGTGAGGTTAGATATTTCGGAGCCCGGCAGGGTATTGGCTTGTGTTGTATCTCGGTCATCTCTATATGATCGTATTCGTGAGCGCCAGTATGATGATCCACATTTGGCTGTCCTGAGGGACAGAGTTCAGCATGATGATGCTAGAGATGTCACCATTGATAGTGACGGCGTATTGAGGATGCGGGGCCGGATATGTGTGCCCAATGTTGATGGCCTTCGTGAGTTGATTCTGGAAGAGGCCCATAGCTCGCGGTATTCTATCCATCCAGGAGCCGCTAAGATGTATCAAGATTTGAAACAGCACTATTGGTGGAGAAAGATGAAAATGGACATTGTCGGACATGTAGCACGGTGCCTCAACTGTCAGCAGGTTAAGTACGAGCATCAGAGGCCCGGTGGTGTATTTCAGCGCATTGCTATTCCTGAGTGGAAATGGGAGAGGATCACTATGGACTTTGTTATTGGACTCCCTCGGACGGCGAGGAAGTTTGATTCTGTATGGGTGATTGTGGATAGACTGACCAAGTCAGCTCACTTCATTCCAGTTAGTACTACCTACTCATCGGAGCGGTTGGCATCGATCTTTATTCGAGAGATTTTTCGGTTGCATGGAGTCCCAGTGTCTATCATATCCGACAGGGGTACTCAGTTCACTTCTCAGTTTTGGAGAGCATTTCAGCGAGAGATGGGTACACGGGTTGAGTTGAGTACAGCATTTCACCCCCAGACAGACGGACAGTCTGAGCGCACTATTCGGATCTTGGAGGATATGTTGCGAGCTTGTGTGATTGATTTTGGTGGTTCGTGGGATGAGTTCCTACCACTTGCTGAGTTTGCCTACAACAACAGTTATCAGTCGAGTATTCAGATGGCCCCGTATGAGGCATTGTATGGCAGGCGGTGTAGATCCCCCGTGGGATGGTTTGAGCCTCGTGAGGTTAGATTGATAGGGACTGAGTTAGTCCAGGATGCTCTGGATAGAGCAAAGTTGATCCAGGAGAGGCTTCGTACAGCACAGTCTCGTCGGAAGAGTTATGCGGACCGTAGAGTTCGAGAGTTGTCTTTCATGGTTGGTGACAAAGTATTGTTGAAGGTTTCACCTATGAAGGGTGTCATGAGGTTTGGGAAGAAAGGAAAGTTGAGTCCCAGGTACATTGGTCCTTTTGAGATACTTAGGAGAGTTGGAGAGGTGGCATATGAGTTGGCCTTGCCGCCCAGCTTATCCAGCGTTCATCCGGTATTCCATGTGTCTATGCTCCGGAAGTACATTGGAGATCCGTCTCATGTATTAGACTTCGGTACCATTCAGCCTTGATGGTGATCTATCCTATGATGTGGAGCCTATTGCCATTTTGGGACGTCGGGTGAGAAAATTGAGGTCTAAGGAGATTGCATCAGTTAAGGTTCAGTGGAGAGGTCGACCCGTAGAGGAGGCCACTTGGGAGACCGAGCGGGAGATGCGGAGCAGATATCCTCACTTGTTTGAGACTTCGGGTATGTTTCTTGACCCGCTCGAGGACGAGCGTTTGCTTAAGAGGGGAGAATGTGACGACCCGGCCCGTCGTCACGAGAATTACCACCCCGTTATGTTGTAAATGCATGTTTTATGATTTTATATCAGTGTTAGAGTCTATCGGGTGAGCTAGGAGTGAAATGGGATTGAAAATGAGGCATATAGCCTTTGTGAAGGAAACTTGAATAAGGAAAGTCAACCCGGAGTTGACTATTTGGTTAGAGGGCTCGGAATCGGATTCTGATGATTCGGTTAGTTCCGGGAGGTGATTTGTGACTTAGGGGAGCGATCGGAATTGAATTTGGAGGCCCGGTGTAGAAATAGGCTTGAATTGGCTAAGGTTGAATTTTGGCGAAATCCGAACGGTAGGTGAGATTTTGATCCGGGGTCGGAATGGAATTCCAACAGTTGCAATAGCTTCGTTAGGTGATTTTGGATGTGCCTGCAAAATTTCAGGTCATTCGGACGTCGTTTGGTCGGGTTTTTGATCGAATGTGTAATTCGGAATGTTTTAAGGAATTTAGGCTTGAATTTGATATGAATTATGGGTTTTGGTGTTATTAGACGTGTTTTGAGGATTGGATCAAGTTCGAATAAGGTATTAAGATGTGTTGGTATGTTTGGATGAGGTCCCGGGGGCCTCGGGGTGATTTCGGATGGTTAAACGGGAGAAATTGTGGAAGAATTGCAGGTTGGGATCCTCCTTCTGTTGTTTCCGCTCCTGCGAAATTTTGGGCGCAGGAGCGTGTCCGCAGAAGCGGACGAGATGCGCAGGAGCGGCTATTTCCGCAGAAGCGGAATCCAATCCGCTGAAGCGGGGTCGCTGGTGCGATGCCAGTGATCGCAGAAGCGGACGGGGAGAAATGGGCATGGTCCGCAGAAGCGGACACTCGACCGCTTGGGCGAGACCGCAGAAGCGGTCAATGGTGCGCAGAGGCGGATGTTTCCGCAGAAGCGGAAGTTCCTTCGCAGAAGCGGGCCCGCTTAAGCGGCCCTTTGCTCGCAGAAGCGGAAATGGCCGGCCAGGCCTGGAACCGCTGAAGCGACCCTTTGGTCGCGGATACGGGCTCGTAGGAGCGGAAAATATTCCGCAGAAGCGAAAATCGCTGTAAGTAAGTGTATCGGAAGTTAGAAAAATTTCAGAACATTTCACACATTTTGGGTCTCGGCTTTAGAGGCGATTTGGGCGATTTTGAAGAGAAATTCAAGGGAAATCATCAGGGTAATCATCTATGGACTTAAACTATGATTAGTATTGGTAATATCATGCAATTATATCATGAAAATGGAGGAATTTGGGGTAATTTATGGAGGATTTAGCCCTAGGCTTGAACTTTAGAAAATCAAGGTTTTGAATGGGCAAATGGAGTCCGAATTTGGTAAAATTAATATGCTTAGACTCGTATTGAGATGAGGGTTCCGAATATGTGACTTTCGTGATTTTTCGATAAGCGTACCGAAAGTCGGGTTTTGACAACTTTGGGAATTTTGATGTAAATTGAGTTGTATTGATTGGGTGTAGTCCCATTGGCCTAATTTGTTGTGTTTCTACTGTATTTGATCAGGATTCTACGCGTGCGGAGCTTGATTCTCGTGGCAAGGGCATTGCGGAGTAGTCGTCGCGCCGTATTGAGGTGAGTAATAGATGTGGGTGATGACCGGCGGGTTCGAAACCCCGGTATACCACTTTGTGACGCTGTATAGCGGCGAGACACGCACACTCTTGAGAGTGCGGGGTCGATCATGAACTGGAGACTATATATTAGTCCAACCTGTTGATATTGTATTATTGGCTATTCTAGAGCCGTCGAACCTCCTTCTCGGATGGTTGCATATATATATATTGTGATAATGGCCACCCTTGAGCCGAGGAACCCCCTTCTTGGGCGGTTGAGTATACATGTGGGCCGTGAGCTAGTTATTGGATCCCGCGAGGATCGTTATCATTGTCTTATCATATAGACATGCTAGTTTACTACTAGTCCGCAGCTATTTTTGTTATCATGCCAATTCCAATCTCTGGAACTTGACATTACTGTTTTCCAACTGAAAAATGATAAAAGAGTTTTCAAAAACTATTTTTGAGCCTGCGAGGCTGTATCTGCATATTAGCTCGACTAGTAGTGGATCGGGTTGCGCGCGCCGCGGCAGGATATATGTTGGATCGGACTGCACGCCGCGGGAATATCTCTATGAGATGTGCTTGGGCTGTAGGAGCCCCTCGGAGTCTGAACCCCCACGGTGAGCACGGGTACCCAAAAATTGGAGTCGGGCTACGCGCCGTAGCGGTCATATCATGCATTGCATTGCATTTAGCTACATCTGCTATTTGTTATGCTATTTATTGGTATTTGTTGGTACAGGTACAGTGAATATTGATTCTATGACAGGGTAGCTGATTATAGCTTTACATAGTGCTTTATTGTGGATTTCTTATCTGCGTTGTCTTACCCTTGTTTATTACCACTGAGTCTGGCAGTACTCATTTTACTCCCTGCACCTTGTGTGCAGATCCAGGTACCTCTCAGCAGTGATCCAGTAGCTGTGCGAGGCGACATCCGTGGGATATACGAGGTAGCTGCAGAGTCCGCAGGACCCGATATTCCTTCCTACTGTCTTTTGATTTTGTATTGACATTTCTTTCCGCACTTGGTATCTTGTAAACCTTTATACACTCATGTTCAGTAGAGGCTCATGACTCTTGACCCTTCGGTCTATGGGAGTTAGTATATTTTGGGACTTGGTTTCCCTGTTGTTAGTATAAGTATTACTATTGTTTCATATTTTGAAATGCTTAAATGGGTTAAAGAGAGCTTCTAGCTCCGTTGTTGATGTTGATTGGTCAGGCTGGCTTAGCAATGTGCTGGGCGCCATCACGACCGGATTTGGGGTCGTGACATTCTACCGCGACCGCGGCAGAACCACGGTGAAAGGTGCAAACTTGTGGGACTAAAGTGTAAAATGGGATTTTAATAACCTAAACCCTATATAAAACTTTAGGATTCACCCAAAGGAAGCAAGCAGTGTATTTTTGAGTATTTTTACAAGGAAACTAGTGTGAGAGAATTCTCTAAACATATCTTTTACTTTTCTTTTGAATTTTCATCATGAATTCTATTCTAGCTTTTGTTTTCATAGTTATGAGTAGCTAAATTCCTATCTAAGGTTTTGATGGAACCTATTGGTTGATGAACTTCTGATTTATGTGAATACAAATTGTTAGTTAATCTCTATTTGTTCAACTTCGTTCTTGTTGTAGTTAATTGACAGGATCCTCAATTAGTTGAGCATATTTAGTGTGCATAACTCATAAAAGAATGCATATTCAGGTTATTGTTGAACAACACCACTCTTAGATTATTAGAGGGATCTATAATTGCGGGTTTAAAGGTAGGATTAGGAATAACGAAACCTTGAAGTGAATAGTGATGATTAACGCAAGCTAGTGTAACTCGGAAAAGTGCAATACTAAATTACTGTGATTACTCGGGAGAGATTTACGGTAGGAGTATTGTTCACGATTGATAGAGAGATACTGATAAATTTGTATGAGCATAAACAGAAGGGATTCCATCAGTAGGGGAAAATATTACCTTAGTCTTTCTCATTCTTGTTTACAACATATTTAGTTATTTTCCAGTTATTTAGTTCTTTGCAAAAGTAGTTGTTAAGAAATACTCAAAAGGATATTTGAATATTTGGGAAGCTGATTCGGAAGATTATTGGGTTTTAAAGATCGTAGTTGGTAGGTTTAACTCTCTGAGGATTCGACCCCGTGTGAAATAATTGGATTATATTTGCAGCGACTGCATTGTCCTTTTTAGAAGGCATAGTTGGGCGTGATCATTAGTGACATGGCCTAGAGTACTAGAAAGCTATTTTAAGGGGATTTGTATCTATACCCACTTTTTGGATCACGTTTTAACTTGTATTCGCCTTGTAAAAAAATTATAAGCGTACTCACATTTTCGTGTAACTTGCTGAAGTAGCAAAGGCAATAACGCAAAACTTCGGCATTCTAGTAGACGAGCCTGAAGTAGCAAATGCGCTGAACCAAGTGTGTTGAAGTTTTTATTTGTAATTGCTTAATTTAAGCATAGTAGATGAAGTTTTGTTAAGTTTTTGTTTGTATTTGTTGAAATTAAGCATAATAGCTGAAGTTTTATTCTATATTTGTTGAGGTGTTTTTGTCCTGAATTTATTAGTTTTGTCATTAAGCTTTTTCAAAAACTACAGCAGAAGATGTTGAAGTTATTTAGTTCATTTATAAAAATTTCAGCACTAAATAAGCTGACTATTTTTTTGTCTTGGATAAACTTTTTCAAAACTTTAGCAGCCAACACTAAAGCTAAAGTTTTTTTGTCCCGAATTCTTTAGTTTTGACATAAAGCTTTTTCAAAAACTTCAACAGAAGATGTTGAAGTTATTTTGTTCATTTGTAAAAAGTTCAGCACTATATAAGCTGAAGTTTTTGAAAAATTTCTAACATACTAGATAAGTAATCAGATGGCCAAAAATATCTAAATCATAAATTTTGGAAACAACAAACGTGAAAAGAATAAAATTATCATTGTCTACTAACTTACATACGTGAAAATATTCACAGATAAATATTGTCTACTAACTTACATAATTATTTATAATTTATTTTTAAATAATTTGATAAATATATTTATGGCAATCATCCCATGAACTGAAGTTTCATAACAACATCAACAACAGAAGAAGAAGAAGAAGAAGAAGAAGAAGAAGAAGAAGAAAACGAAGGAGGAGAATCAGGAGCAGAAAGAGGGTTGAAGTTGTTTAAAAAGTGGGTACAAGTTAAAAAAAAATTAAAAAATGCATATAGGTTAAATGAGGGAGACCAAATAGAATGCCCCGTATAATTTTTACACAATTTCAGCATGTTAGTTTTTCAAAACTAGTAGTATTATTTTTATTTTTTGACAAGTTATTTTTTTTTTTGCCATGTTAAAGTTTGATAATAAGTATAATAGTTTACTTGTACACTGTACCAGCATACCTTAAACCCCAAAATAAATAATAATAACGGATTAAAAAAAAGAATTGAAATAGAAGGTCGATAAATTGAGGTAACCCAATTAGAAGAATTAACTTAAATAACTGCTCACTCAACTTTTTAAAGTAAACAATATATATATATATATATTAATATATATATATATATATATATATATATATATATTAATTAATTAATTAAAATATCTTAGTTAAAAATATAAACAAAGAAATTCAACCTATTAATTGTGTATATATTTTTGAGTGGAAATCCAGAAACATGAACTACCTGGCTGAGTCGGAACCAAAATGTGATTTTTTGGACTCAAAATACATAAATAGGTCAACAAAAAGATATTTTTATATATAGTGCCAAAATACTTGGTGCTATACATTAACGGCGCAGTATAGCTGAAAAAGCTGACACGCCCAGGTATAGCGCCAAAATACCTGGCGCTATACTCCTTTTTCCTAGCCCCGCCAATAATTCCCGACTTCAATAATTCAAAAGCGTATAGTGCCAATTTTTTCGGCGCTATATATATAAGAAAAAAAATCCCGGCTAGCCATTTCCTATATAAAGAGGTTAGGATTTTATAGAAATTCTTTCAATTTTTTTTAACTCTTGTTGAAACGGGAGGGGATGAGGTTGTGATGTAGAATAACTCTGTGGGCTATAGTTTACCTGCTAAGCGTCATGTTAAATTTCCACTTGCAATAGAGTACGATACAATGATATCATTGTTATGCAAAAAAATGAGTGTGAAATACTTAAAGTAACCACAAGATATCCGTATTCCGTCACTCCGCAAGAGGTTACTTTTTACTCAGAGTTTAACATTGATGATGATAAAACTTTGAGTGATTTTCTGAGGACTTCGCCCTGTCCAAATATAAGATATATTCCATGGAAGGAAAAGTCAAGAAATCACTCAAAAATGGTTATTGTTTGCATTTTTTGTCTATCCCTTTTTTATTATTATTATCTTTCTTCTAGCTATTTAAGTTTTTTTAGCAAAAACAAAATATATTCGACTGAGCAGAGTGAGATTCAGGATTTTTCCTCGATGGCGAATATGCCAAAAATTAGGGTTTGTTCTTGAACAAAGACGACGGATTTTGGGGCTGAGCAACTTGATATTCTGTTAATATATCTCAATATATTTTCAGCGTATCACGTTGTATATATTTTCATGTATTTCGTTATC
Source organism: Nicotiana noctiflora (assembly GCA_032618575.1). Lineage (NCBI taxonomy): Eukaryota > Viridiplantae > Streptophyta > Magnoliopsida > Solanales > Solanaceae > Nicotiana > Nicotiana noctiflora. Next base: position 21,339 of record JASVEL010013693.1, on the reverse strand, counting down.
TTTTTTTTATTGTAATTCAATGTATCTCATTATATTCACTATCTTTTTTTTATTATATTTTAACGCATCCCGCTATATTCTATGTATTTTATTATATTCACTGTCTCGCTAGATGCCATGAATGTATTCATATATTTTTTTAATTAATTTAATTTATGTATTCAGATGTATTATAATTTTTTCTGAAGATTGTTGTATTTTTTGGGGTATTTTTCGGTTGAGAATATTTTTTATAACTGAAAATATCAAATTTGAGTGTTATAATTGAGTTTTTTGAGTTATATTAAGAGTTTATTATGTTAATTGATTCACTTTTCATTTTAAAAATAGTGTAATCTCCTATTTCACACTGCGAATACAGTCGAATACAATAATATGTTCAGTTGTAATGTGACGACCCGGACCGTCGTCACGAGAGTTACACCCCGTTATCCCCTCATTATATTGTTTCTTGTTTCTATATCTGTGTTAGAGTCTATCAGGTAAATTTGGATTAATTCTGGTTGAAAATAAGGCATATAGCCTTTTAGAGTGAAGCTTGTTTCTGAAAAGTCAACCTGAAGTTGACTATGTGGTTAGAGGGCCCGGAATCAAATTCTGATGATTCGGTTAGCTTCGGGAGGTAATTTGTGACTTAGGGGAGCGATCAGAATTTTGGAGGTCCAATGTAGAAATAGGCTTGAATTGGCTAAGTTGGAATTTTGGCGAAATCTGATCGATAGGTGAGATTTAGATCTGGGAGTCGGAATGGAATTTCGACAGTTGCAGTAGCTTCATTAGGTGATTTTGGATATGTGTGCATACTTTCAGGTCATTCAGACATCGTTTGGTCGGGTTTTTGTTAGAATGTAGGTTTCCGATTTGAATCAGCCTTAATTTGATGATTCGTGTGTTTGAAGGTATGTTTTTATGATTGGAACAAGTTCGTGTAATGATTTAGAGTGGATTTGTATTTTTGGTTGAGGTCCCGGGGACCTCGGGATATTTTCGGAAGGCGAAAAGGAAGAAATTTGGAAGTTGTAATTGCTGGTATTTAATGCAACATGGATTTCCGCTTTTGTGGAAGGAGGACCGCAGAAGCAGCTCCGCAGAAGCGGAATTGTTATCGCAGGAGCGAGCTCAGGGTTGGTCAGTGAAGTCTCCGCAGAAGCGGGTGCCTCAACGCAGAGGCGGGCCCGTAAAAGCAAGCGTGGGTCCGCAGAAGCGGAAGTTGGCAGGTTGGGAAACTTCATAAAAGCGGAGAAAGTCCCGCTTAAGCGGTCTTGAAGGTGCGAGACTTGAACCGCAGAAGTGGTTAGAGCCTTAATGAAGGTTGCAGAAGCGACCCATTTTTTGCAAAAGTGGACACGCGGAAGCGGGCCAAGTGCTGCAGAAGCGAAAAATGCCTAGGTTTAATGTAACAGTAAGGGTTCGAATTTCAGAATTTATAACTCATTTGGGACTTCGAACTTAGAGGCGATTTTGGCGATTTTGAGGAGAAAATCGAGGGGTATCATCAGGTAAGCACTCATGGACTCAATTTATGTTAATATATTGATAAATTATAGAATTAACCTCTCAAATTGGAAGAATTAAGGTGTATCAATGGGGGATTTTTGCTCTAAGCCTAAGTTATAGAAAATCAATGATTAGAGTGGACAAACAGAGTCCGATTTTGATAAACTTTATATGTATGGACTCGTACCGAGAAAAGGATTCTCAAAATATGACTTTTGTAATTTTTTCAGAAGCGGGCCCGGGGGTCGGGTTTTGGCAACTTTCGTGTTTTTGGGTGTAATTCGAGTTATTTCAATTGGGTTATGTTCTTTTAGCCTGTTTTGATGCATTCCTATTGGTTTTGATCATATTTTTCACCCCTGAAGGCCCATTATCGTGGCAAGGGCATTGCGGGATAGTTTTCGAGCCGAGTCGAGGTGAGTAATGGGTACGGATGATGACCTAAGTGTCTGAAACCCCGGTATATCACTATGTAATGCTGTATCGAGACGAGACACATACTGTACCGTGAGTACGGGGTCGATTGTGATTTGGGACTATGGCTTAGTCCGACTGTGTAGTATTATACTATGTTATTGGCTGTAATTGAGCCGGTAAACCTCCTACTTGGATGGTTGTGGATATCTTTGGGTTGTGAGCCAGTTATTTGGATCCCGTGAGGATCGTTATCATTGCTTCTATGATTATAGCATGTTATCGTGATATCAGTCCTAAGCTAAACACTCTCTAAAGTAGTTTTTCAAACTCTGGTAATTCTGAACATTGTTTTCCACTATTATTGATTAAAAGAGATTTCAAAATGATATTTTCTGTGCCTGTGAGGCTTGCATTGCATGTAGGTGGACTAATAGTGGATCGGGATGCGCGCCGCAACATATCATTGATATTGCGCTTGGGTTGTAGGAGCCCCTCCGGAGTCTAAACCCCCATAGTGAGCGCGGGTACCCAAATGGATCGGGCTACTCGCCGTAGCGGTCATGTTCATGTATCTGCATTGCATTTAGATATACCTGTTGTACTGTTTAGCTGTTATTGTTGATTCTGAGACTTATACTGTTAAAAATGGTAAAAGAAGATTATTATATAGCCTTTCTTAGTGCAATATTAGTATTCTTATCTTCAATGTCTTTATTCGTACTTATTACCACTGAGTTGGAAATACTCATACTACTCCCTGCACCTTGTGTGCAGATCCAGGTACATCACAGCATGGATGACTTCCCAACAGCTGAGAGAGAGTTATTTCGGACTGTCGAGGTAGCTGCAAGTGTCCGCAGGACCTCAAATTCCCTTCTATCCTTTATCTTTTAGACATTTTCCGCATTTGTTAGATACAGTTGTATTCAGTATCACTATTGTATTCTTGATAGAGGCTCATGGCTTATGACTCCAGTTCTGTGGGAGATATTACATTGTGTTGGGGTTATTTTGCAACTTATGCTAAAATATGGTATTTCTATTATTGTTAAATACTGATTTTGAAAGTAAAGTATGAGCTGATAGCTCGGTATTGTGTGAGATTGGTTAGGCTGGCCTAGCAATGTGCTGGGCGCCATCACGACCGGGTTTGGGGTCGTGACATGTAATCCCATATTTCACTCTATGAATACAGTTGAATACACTCGAATACAACAACTAATTAGCTGGACTTCCTTAATTTATGCCTATTTTTGCTATTGTATTTATGAATACAATAGCATAAATACATCAAATACATCTTATAACCACATAAAAGTATCTATAATTCGTAATATAGCAAATATTATCTATAGATGGTTAATACAACTAAAAGATAGTGCTTTATGAAAATTTCTCATTTATAATTTCAAGGCCCAATGAAAAATTAAATGCTTTATTAGTTTTAGGATTAGTTACCTCCTATAGCAAAGGTTGACACCTTATTTATTTTAAATGAATACCCTTTTAAAAAATTCTATTCCATAACTACCCTTTGACTTTTTATAGCCAAATATCTATTTATGGTCACCTCCTACCCTTCAGCCATAAAATAAGCTTTGTATTATTTTTCTCTCACATATCCCCTCAAATTTTGCTATCCCCTACCCCATATCTCTCTCTATTTGCATAGACTTTCTGTTATGTGCCCTAAAAAGCAGATGCATAAAATGTATTCATATGCATATCTCCATATGATGGTTTTTTTGCGATTGCACTGTATATTAGGCCATGACTGCATTACCGGTTCTTGAAAGCAGACAGAAGAAATGAAAAAGCATTGATGAAGTCAATACCATATTCTTTATGGTCAAGATGTGAGATCAATTCTCCGCTGGGACTTACTGTGATATATAATAATTGGGTGCTATTATATTCAAACTATGTTTTTTAATGGCTGGAAATTTCGTTGAGCAAACAAATTTGACGGAGTTAGGGGTTGAGCAACTTGAATTTTCTGTTAATATATCTCCATGTATCTTGTTGTATTTCATTGTATTTCATTCTCTTTTTTTGTAACACTCTTCAAATTTATAGTAATAATTTAGTTTAATAATTAGTGTGTATCAAAACTTTTATAAATTTGAGGAGTGTTACACTTTTTTATCATTGTATTTCAATGTATCTCGTTGAATATACTTTGTGTTTCATTGTAAAAAGAAAAGCAAATCGCACAGTTTGGAATCTTCTTCCTCTGCTTTTTCTCCTTCACGTTTCTACCATTACAATTTAGAGAAGAATACATATTGCTGTTGTATCTTTAAGTTTTTTAACTAAAATTAGGGAAATCACAATTGATTTGATTTCCTTCCGTTTTTTAACTTCTTCAACGTCCCATAAATTGCACAGATACATTACATAACTTGCGCTAAATACAGTTGAATACATCTTAATACATATCCAGTTTAACTGGAATTCCTGTTTGTGCGGCGTTATTTTATGTTGTATTCTTGAATACAATACATTAAATATATTATATACATCGTAGATAACAATAAAACATATCTATACCACGTAATATAAGAAAGAGTTTCTATTTATCGCTAATTAGGTCTTAAAGATTGTGCTTTGTAAAAAATTCTCTTAGTTTAAGCTTACTATATAAATATATGTTCACATTTAAATTTATTCGGTACGGTTTGATATTTTTTTGGTTTATTTTTATAAAATAAAAAACCTACCCTAATTATAGGCATAATTATAGATTTATATAAAAACCTATGATTTCTTTAAAAGAAACCTAAAAATCGGTTTCGTGCGATACGGTTCGATCAATTTAATCAGTTTTCAAATATCCATCGACACCCCTAATTTATTGTCAACGTTTATATAATAAAAGAGTTTGGAAAAGGCAGACAATTTTACAATTAACGAGTAGAATAAAATAAAAGGAAAATAGCGAATTTAAATTGAGTCCCAGTTGATGCAACTCACTCAGTAAGAGTCTCCGACTCTGTGGCTTGAGCTTTCATACACTACTGTTCTTTTTGGGCCTCTTAAAACTAATTGGCTTCAAGTTTACAAAACATAGTTTTGAAAGTAATTGTAAAGTAGTGATGGCTAGGATCTTTTAAGTAAATTTTACAACATATAAAATAGGTTAGTACCCTATTTATAACATATAAATATCTTTTTAAGATTTTACATAATATAATAATATTTTTTATTTTGTAGCAAAAAATTTAAATTTAATACTTTCCTATATTTAAACCTTATTAGATGGTATAAAATATTTTTCTCTCACCAATTTATGGTATAACTCTCGTTTTTTGTTATTTTCTCTTTCTATCTTAATACACTTTTTCCCATGATTTGTTTCACCTTCCCATGATTTGCGCTGAAACGTTACTTTTTTCCCGCTTAATACAGCTTAATACACCTAAATACAGATTCACCTTCCCATGATTTGCGCTGAAACGTTACTTTTTTCCCGCTTAATACAGCTTAATACACCTAAATACATATCATGATTTACAGGAGTCCCTGTTTGTGCGGCCATTTCATGTTGTATTATTGAATACAAATCGTTTAATACACTATATACATCATAAAATAACGTAAAACATATCTATATCACATAATATAGGAAAGGGTTTCTATTTATTGCTAATTAGGTCTTAATGAATGTCTTTTGTGAAAAATTCTCATCTTTTAATCCAATTACTTCGCACCAAATCTTTAAAAAATATATATATATTTGACCAAGCAAAATTACATTTTACAATTTTTATAGAACTTATTCATTTTAATAAATATTTTCAAACGTGCTAGTTTTATAATCATATAGTTTTACTAACTTATATTTATTGAGCAATTTATTTGAGATTATTGAAGAGAGTATTCGTTAATATTATTATTATTGTTGTCCTCTTTATAATAGCTTTTCATTTTAAGCGTTCACTTCTCGAAAAGGTATGAAGTTTGAGTTGGTTCTTATATCCCTAATACACAAAGAAATAAAAAATATTAGGTAATTCGGTGGTCAAAGATCCGAATATTATCATTTTAATAGCAAATTATTTGTGTATAAAAATTAAAGATACAAATTATTGGTGTTGTATTTTAAATTTAAAGAATAGTTTTATTGTTTAGGTAATTAGAATTAAAAGTTATTTAAAAGAATTATACACTCTAAAGTCTAAACAAAAAATAGAGTAATAATTTGTGGAAAAAGTAGAAAAAGAAAAGGTAAAAGAGGAAAGCGTTTGGCGTGACGGCTCTACCAACTAAAGGCTGAAGCTTCATCTCCTCCAGCAGTGAGTCGGATCTGGGATCGGCTTTCAACTCTAATCTATGTGGCTTACAACTTAAGTCTCAGATCTCTCTTCTCAGCTTCTCCTTCTCCAACTTCAAACTCAACTCTTCTCTCTTTCCTTTCCCTCCATTTCTTCCCTCCCTGCAACTCTTCTCTTCTCTTTCCCATTTCTCTCTCTATCTCTTTCTGTTTCTCTCTCTAAAGCTCTTACAAAATGGGATTCAAAATTGATATGACAAGTTAAATTTCCAAAATTTAACTCTAATTTGTAAGTGGATTTGTTGTTGATTTTGCTTCTTCACTCTCTCTACTTAAACCCTAAATGTTGTTGATTTTTTCCAAATTCATTTACAGATACTTGAAGCTTTGGAACCAACAGATGAATTTCCAGGTATTTATCGTTACAACTCTTACTCTTATGATACAAATTATAATTTTATTTTTATTAAGTATGAAATAGGCAGGAACAGTGAGTGGGAAAACTGGAGCTGGGAATGTGATGGATTGGAGCGTTAACACTGCTTATAAGGCCTTAAAAGGTACTCTTTTTCTCCACTATGATTTTGCATGCATTTTCTTTCGTATGATAGTAAATATGTTCATTTGCTTAGACCATTCTGAATACAATAACTGCAAGGAAATTGCTTCCTTATTTTTATCAGGAACAAGATTCATATACCAATCCCAATTGATTTAGGATTAAGACTTGTTAACAAAGCTCTTTGACCTTCGTTGCCTTATTGCATATATATGTTAATATGATCTTCTCTTTATTGCTCTCCCCCAAACAGAAATGGAACCCAAATCCCTTGCTGTCGTGGAAGCTACAAATACAATCCTTCCAAACGTAGAATCTACAGATATGGGGCTGGGAACTTCAGAGAAAGTGAATGTTGCTTCTATAACAAAACCAAGGAAAAAGACCATGACGTCAGTGTATCTCAAGTACTTTGAGACAGCTTCAGATGGGAAAACTAGGAGATGTAAATTTTGTGGACAGAGTTATTCAATTGCAACCGCCACAGGTAATTCCTCTTGTCTAAACTTTTTTCCTACTCTCAAGTGAGAGAAATGCATAATTTTCATGTGAGCCTCTAGAATCACAAGCATAGTCAAGATTTAAAGTTTATGAGTTCCGTAATCTAATTTAGGTTCTAAATTAATAATTGTACATTTTCAATGAATTTCTTAAGACAAATACATGGTTTGGACAAAACCTACTGGATTCGTCCGGACCCGTACGCTGTGTTCTATCTCCGCCCCTGTCTAGAATCAACTCCAATTTCAAACTAAAGAGGTGAGGAGTGCGGTGAAAAAAAATTGGCTACATCAAATGTGATCCGTAGAATTGGGATTATGGAAATACTATCCAAATATTGGTGAAAAGTTCTTACATTCTTAATACGGATATTAGGTAGTGTCTGAACTTGACGTTCTTCTTCCTGTTTGTAAGGCAACTTGGGAAGGCATCTCAGCAATCGCCATCCAGGATATGATATGACAGTGAATGTTGCCACTCCTGCTCCACAACCAGTCACTATTCCCAAGAAGCTTCAACCTCAACCTCAACCTCAAGCCAAAATACCTCAGTTGGAGCTTGATCATTTAAACTGGTTGCTCGTCAAATGGCTTATTCTCTCATCTCTACCTCCTTCTACATTGGACGAACATTGGCTTTTGAACTCATTTAAATTTCTCAGCCCAAAAATAAAAATTTGGCCGGCGGACAAGTTCCAAACAGTACTTTGTGAAGTTTTTAGAAGCATGCAAGAAGATGTAAGGGTGATAGTCGACCAAGTTTCTTCCAAGGTCTCTATAACTCTTGATTTTTGGACATCTTACGAGCAACTCCTCTATATGAGTATTACTTGCCATTGGATTGATGAAAATTGGTGTTTCCAAAGGGTCCTCCTTGATGTTTGTCACATATCTTCTCCTTGTGGGGCTGCTGAAATTGCTCATGCTCTACTGAAGGTCCTTAAGCTGTATAATATTGACAACCGAGTCCTTTGTTGCACTCATGATAATAGCCCAATTGCATTGCATGCATGCCATACACTCAAAGAAGACATGGACAACCAGAAAATGAGTTCCTTCTACTACATTCCATGCGCTGCTCATACTCTAAATTCAATCATTAATGATGGACTAAGATCTACAAAGTCGATAATCTCCAAAATAAGGGAATTTGTCTTAAAGATGAACACATCCTTGGAGATTTCTCAGGATTTTCTCCAGTGTTGCAATGCTTATCAAGAAGGCAACTGGAAATTCCCTCTTGATGCCTCGCCTCGTTGGAGTGGCAATTATCAGATGCTAGACATTGCGCGGAAGGTATCCTTCTTTATTGTTATATTTTTCTCTTCAATCTCAAGTTACTGGCTGATTGTGAAAATACTTAAGAACAGTATAAAAACATACATCTAACTTATATATATAATCAAGAACAAGATTCTTGACATTGCATCGATTTGTTCTTTCTTGTTAAATGTGCTCTTCAATCTCAAGTTACGAGCTTCCTGTAAAATATTTAAAGACAAGATTAAAAGGTTAAAAACATACATCGAACCTATATCATAAAAAAACACACATCTAACCTATATTACATAAAGACTTATATCTAATTTTTATCATAAAAGTTTACCCTCTAAAGTTCAGCTATCTTGAAGAGGCTACAATAAAAACTCAATCTCTTATAAGCTGAGACAATATTTTCAAATCTATTACAGAAAAATTGAGCAGACCTAACGTGAAAACTTAAACAGGTCTTTATTAGATAAGTTCTTAATGCTTAACTGAAATCATTCTTTTTACACCTGATTGAGGCAGAAGAGAGCAGCATTTTGAGCTTCTTTAAAGTTTCCTCCATTAAACTCTTAGGAGAGAAATGAGGAGCCACATGCAACTATTAAACAGAAGGAACTTTGATAAAAAGAAGAAAAGGAACTTTGATAAATGATAGTTATGAAAGTCAAATAGTTCAAATAACTTTGCTCTCGAAGTGCAAAACCTATTCAAAAGAATTTCTACGCTTGGTTTAATTATTTGGACTAAAAAACCAAAATAATATCATTCGCTAACATCCAATTTACAATTGGATATCTGTTAGTTAAGTACTAAATTGTGCACAAGACACGTAGATATGGCAACATTTTTGAGTTACGGGCTGATTCTTTACTAAATTGGGCACAAGACGCTTAGATATGCCAACATTTTGAGTTATGGGCTGATCATTTTGTTATTTACCAAGACCATCTTAAGAATGAAAGACAAGAATTGGATTTGAAAAGTAAATTTTGCTTTTACATGTAGTCTACCTATCAGCAATGACACTTCATTATATTTTGCCATGCAGGCAGGTAAATCAATGGAATCTATTGTCCGGAAGTATGATGAACTAGGCACTATGCTCTTGAACACTGCGGAGAAGAATGCTGTGAATATAATGCATGTATATTTGGAAACCTTCTATAAAACCATCAATGACATATGCACAAACAAAGTACTAACAGTTGGTTTGGTTCTTTTCTTCATGGATCACATTTCTGAAATAATTGCCGCTTGTAGAGACTCTCGACACAGCCCTGACTGGCTCAAGAGTGCTGCTGAAGAAATGGCTACAAAAGCCCGAAGCTATAACGACCAGGTTTGCAATGTTTTCACATATATGACTGCAATACTTGATCCAAGAATAAAAGTTGAGCTCATTTCTGAAAAACTCAACTCCGAAGATTACTTGGAAGAAGCCAGAAGCTATTTCATAAGAAACTATTCCACAAGCCATTTTTCTGCTATCACCAGTCCCTACGCTGCACAGGAGCTAGAAGATGGAGGGAGCGTTTCTTTTGCAGAAGAAATTGCTCGTAAGAAACGTAGGTCAAGCATGTCCTCTGCCACAGATGAGCTCACTCAATATTTATCAGAGCCTCCCGCTCCAATACCTACAGATGTCTTGGAATGGTGGAAGGTGAACAGCACACGCTACCCACGTTTGTCGGTGATGGCTCGGGACTGTTTGGCTGTACAGCCAACTGCATTGGCGCCTGAAGATCTTTTCTGCAGCAAAGGTGATGAGATAGATAAGCAGAGATTCTCAACACCCTATGAGAGCACCCAAGCTTTGCATTGTGTAAAGTCATGGATGCAAGGCGGATTTACGTTGAAATATAAATCAACTGAAATTGATTATGAGAGGTTAATGTCATTGGCAACTGCTACAGGAGCTGAAAATACTACAACAAGGTCCGACAAGCAACAGAAATCATGACACGTTTTAAATTGATGAAACTGAAGGACCAAATTGAGGCCATAGAACGGCTATTAAACTTTCAATCAGAGGTCCAACTTTTGTTCGCTGTAATATATAGGTCTATCATTTGGTAGTGTACAGGTTTGAATAGAGAGAAGCCTAACCCAAGACAATGAATTCATGTTCTTAGGAATTGTACTGCCTATGTTTCAACATAACATTTTTTTCTTCAAGTCCTGGTAACAGCGTAGTGTTTATCAAATTTTATTAACTGATAGGCTGAATTAACAGCTACTTTAGTTTCATTGTGCAAACTGGAGCATGAAGTTTTTTTATGTATATTTTATCTTTTAACCAGCGATGGTGCGTTGCTCAAGATGCAGAAATCCGATACAAAGATGTACATATGCTACATAGGAAACCAGTTAAAAAAGGAAGGCACCTAACCATCACACAATGATCTCAAGGACAATGTTGAAGCCTCTACTTAGCCAAAGCCAAAAGAATGCAAATGTCACTGAATCAGAGGTACCGAGAAACATGGTAAAGGACATACTCATTTCTCCTGAGATCATCGTCCTTCATAAAACTTGCGATCAACAACAACAATCCAGTATAATTCCACTTAGTGGGGTCTGGGCAGGGTAGTATGTACGTAGACTTTACCTCTACCTTGGTAGAGAGGCTGTTTTCAAATAGACCCTCGACATCTTTTCCTTCAAGATCTTCCTACCTTCCTACCTTTCTCTTGGGGAAACTCGAACTCACAACCTCTTGGTTGGAAGTAGAGGTTTGCTTACTATCAGAGCAACCCCTCTTGTCCGACCAGCAATCATTACTCCCTCCGTTCCAATTTATGTGAACCTGTTTGACTGAGCACGAAATTTAAGAAAAAAATGAGGACTTTTGGAATTTGTGGTTCTAAACAAGTTCAGATGGGGCCCAGAGTATTTGTGTGGTTATAAAAGCTTCTCATTAAAGGTAGAATTGTAACTTTAAACTAAATTGTTACCAAATTTAGAAAGTATTCATTCTTTTTGGAACGGACCAAAAAGGAAATAGGTTCACATAAACTGAATCAGAGGGAGTATCTTTTATTTTTAAACTTTTGATGTCTAACTAGCTTGCCGCCATCTCAATTAATTCTAATATCTACTTGCTACCTCCAATCAACAAAGGTATTGGGTAACTCTATCCATCAAGATTTGAATAATTGAATCGAAAATTACCTAATTTTTTTCGCCTATTTATAAAATTTAAACCTGACATCTAGGATTCCGACCCTAATTAATTGATCATTAGGTCATATCATCATATGCAAAACTTGCACTCATGTGTACTCAATGTGGATGTGGCAGACTAAACAAGCACATCTCTCTCCCTGCTGCTCTCAAAATATTAATTACTTTAATCTTTATATTGATACGTATCTTTCTGCTAATGATTCTTTTATGGACATTGGAATTCACCTTTGGCTCGTTGAAATTATTCTATCTTCCCTAGTTTTGTTTGGCCATTCAAAAAACATGTTACTCGATTACTCCTAGCATTGTTTAGCCATTCAGTCTAAGCATATATTTTGTTTCAGTATATGTCATACTTTCTTAAATATATTTCAAAAGCGATGAGATAATTTTACTATTAAAAAGGTTAACATTATTTTTTTTAAAACCATAGTGACCTAATTTATAAGATAAAAACTATTACTCCCTCCGTTTCAATTTATGTGAACCCATTTGACTGGACACGGAGTTTAAGAAAAGAGAGAAGACTTTTGATCTTGTGGTGTAAAATAAGGCACCTTTATTTTGTGTGGCTATAAATCATTGCATAAAGGTAAATTGTTTCCAAATAAGGAAAGAGGTCATTCTTTTTGGCACGGACTAAAAAGGAAATAGGTTCACATAAATTGAAACGGAGGGAGTAATATATTTAAAGTGAAATTTTAAATATCATTTTTAAACATGTCCCTAATTAAATTCTTAGGAATACATTTGGTTAAAACTTGAGTATATCAGCCGTTAAATGTTCCAAATATGAATCTACATGAGAAAAGGTCTCCCAAAGCATATCCAGGACTGTTCCCTCCTCCACACGTGTTCTCTTGCATGTTACCTCCAAAAATGCAATCCTTCAACTTCCTCACACGTGTCACATCACCCCATCCTTTTCTCCATTAAAATCCTCGTCTTAAAGAAACTCTCCCATTTTCCCTTCATTCAGACAAACAGTAGGGTCGATTTCTTCTCCTCTTAACAATGGCTGAACAACAACCCAGCTACGGCCGTCCACAAAGACCACAAACCAGATCCGCTGGTTTCAACAGCAACTTGACAACCCCATCATTTCTCCGAAAATTACAGGAACATGTCCCAAATTCGACCCAACTTGTCGGATTCTTGACCCTTATTATCTCCGGGGCAATCTTGCTCCTTCTCACTGGCTTAACTCTTACTGCTATTATTCTGGGTCTAATTTTCTTTACGCCTTTGGTCCTTATCTCCAGCCCAATCTGGGTCCCTGTTGGTACTGTTCTATTCATAGCCATTGCTGGATTCTTATCTGTCTGTGGATTTGGGGTCGCAAGTTTGGCGTCTCTCTCTTGGCTATATAGGTATTTCAGGGGATTCCACCCGCCCGGTTCAGACCGGGTTGATTATGCGAGAAGCCGGATTGCTGATACGGCTAGCCATGTGAAGGATTATGCTAGAGAATACGGTGGATATCTTCATAGTAAAGTGAAAGATGCAGCTCCCGGTGCTTAATTGAACCTCTCAACTAGCCGCTCGAACCGGATTTTTTTGTTTCCTCAATCATGCATGTTACTTTCAGTAACGGTTTTGATTTTTTTTTTTTAAATATTAATCGGATTTCTGTAATGTTCTGATTTTAAGAGAATGCAGTGAGAATTCAAGGTGGATTTTAGCTTTTTGTTACCCTATGAAACGTCACAATAGGTCATTAATTCGCAAAACAAGATGAGAAATGATAATGTTGTAACCGGCCAAAAGGCGAGCATCAGTGTGTCTTATTTTTTATTATATTTATTGCAATCCAGCAAGTCCTCAAGCTTATCAACAATGTCGAGATTTTATCACACCTATCCACTTATAGGTGGGGAATCGATAATGATACATACGTGTACTGTAGTAGTTTATTAAAACGAATTATAGAATGGGAATGTTTCATAGGTGGCATCTCGGCTATTCAAGCTAATTAGTATACTCTTTAATCAAAAGCGGTAAACCTTTTTTAGTCAAATCATCTTTAATGAATAGGCAAGGGAAGACTTTTAAAGAGAAAATTATCTTCTATATCCCCTCTTTTTGTCCTATTTACAAACCCTTCCACCTAAACTATAATCGCATGTAACGATTTATTTTTGTATATTTTTTTTGTATAATACTCCCTCCGGTCCAAAATAGTTTTCATACATATTAAGAAAGTTATTTTTTAGCAATAATTAGCAATAGAATTAACCATTTTAACCTTACTATCTCACTAACACATATTCCAATATTATTTACTCCAAGGACAATATAGGAAAAATATCATTAAGTCATTCTTGAAATTCGAAAAAATCACTTATTTTGGACCACAAAAAAAGACCAAAAAATTACTTATTTTGGACCGGAGGGAGTAACAGACTATTTTTATATATTGTTTACATAGTGACAATCTATTTTGTATGTGACAATCTATTTTGTATATATTTTATTCAGTGAGAGCTAATTGTATATAAATTTTATGGTGACAGTCTATTTAGTATATTTTTTGTATAATAATATTCTATTTTGGTACATATTTTGTATAGTGACACTCTATTTGTATATAAATTGCATAGTGACAGTCTATTTTATAGATATTTCAACTTTTTTCATAGTCTATCTCTTTTGTTCTTCCTTTTATTGAGAAATCCACGACCAACGTCCATGTCCTCACAGTAGCCGAAAATGGTAACCATAATATTATAAAAATAGTAAAATTATGAACATCAATTAATTATGTCACAAAATACAAACTAATAGAGATTTAGAAAAACTAGCACAAAATTAAAATTAAAAAAAAAGCACAGATCATCAGATCCAACATAGTATTATGGAAAACACAACATAAATGTGTGGTCCACAACACGATGCATGCTTTCTTATCTATAATACATATGTGATAATAAGTTTGCGATGACAATAAATTAGGATCATAGCATATTTGTATTCAAACCCAGATATAACCCAAAATCATGAATTGCAAACCAAAATTAAAATATGAGATAAAAATTACAACGATTTTCAGATTTTCCAGAACCGAATAAAGGATCCAAACTCCAAAATACAAAAAAAAAAGACGAGAAAAACCAAAGAGATTTTCTAAAGAGAGAGAAAGAGAGACAAAGACAGAGACAGAGAAAAAAAGCGTCCATGGCCTCACAATTATGGGTTGCTGGCGTGAAAGAGAAGAAGAAAGATAGGTGTAACGACCCGGCCGGCCGTTTTAGAAAATTATGCCCCAATCCCCAATTTAACTGTTCCCCTAAGTTCATTTCTGCTATTGTGGTTTGCCGGGAGAGTCGGTTCTGAAATTTGGAGTATTTTGGGACACTTAGTCCCTAAATGAGAGCTTTAAAGTTAGAAAATGGCCCGTAGCCGGAACAGTGTTAAGACGACCTCGAAACGGAAATTCGATGGTTCCATTAGCTCCGTTAGGTGATTTCGGGGTTGGGAGCGCATTCGGAAAGTATTTTGGAGGTTCGTAGCTCAATTAGGCTTGAAATGCCGAAGTTTGAAATTTTGGCGAATCCGAACGATAGGTGAGATTTTGATCCGGGGGTCGGAATGGAATTTCGACAATTTCTGTAGCTTCGTTATGTGATTTTGGATATGTCCGCAAATTTTCAGGTCATTCGGACGTCGTTTGGTCGGGTTTTAGATCGAATGTGCAATTCGGAAAGTTTTAAGAAATTTAGGCTCGAATCCGTTGTAAATTGATAATTTTTGTGTTTATGGACGTGTTTGGATGATTGGAACAAGTTTGAATAAGGTTATAGGAAGTGTTGGTGTTTTTGGTTGAGGTCCCGGGGCCTCGGGTGAGTTTCGGGGTGGTTTCGGACCATTTCTAGGCCATTTTTCACTGCTGGTTTTTGGCTACAGCAGTGCTCTACGCGATCGCGGGGTATTGGTCGCGATCGCGGTGAGTAAAATCTGAGAAAAGAACTAATGAATCGCGATCGCGTAGATGGATTCGCGATCGCGAAGAGGAACTTTCTGTCGCGCATGCCCTACTTTGGAAGATCATATCTTTTTATCTAAAAGGTATTTTGAGGTGATTCAAAAACAAAAGTTGTAGATCATCGAGTCTAGTTTTCCAAAAGATAAAGAAATCCACATTTGGAAATAGGTAGCAAAGGTTATGTACGTTACACTCTATACTGTCCGAGAAGGATATCTAAAACACATAAATGGATTTGGAAGCTTGTATCTCGAAATGTATAAGGATTCAGGAAATGATCAACAAATGAAAGTTATAGCCCTATGTATCTAGTTTCTATAACATCAAACCATTCGTCATTTGGAGTTGTTTGTAAAATGTTATGACCATTTTACTGAAGCCTGTCCGGAGGAACTGGAAGTTGTTCACCGCGATGGCGAGGCATTTCCCGCGATCGCGAAGGGTAATTTTTGGGCCAGAATTTGTTTTCCGCGATCGCGAAGCATTTCCCGCGATCGCAGTGAACAAAATACCTGGACAGAAAGTTTTAAAACATTTCATCCGCGAACCAAACCCATTTTTCCACCATTTTTGGTCATTCTTGAGAGCTTTTGGACGAGGATTGAAGGGGTTTTGACAAGAAGTGATTAGAGGTAAGTCCTATGAACTAAATACATGATTTTATTGAAGAATTATCCTTGAAATTTATGAAAACATAGCAAAATTGTAAGAAATTAGGGCTTGGAGCAAAAACTTTAAATTTGGAATTTGAAGGGCCATTTGTGGTCCGATTTGGGAGATTTTTATATGGTTAGACTCGTGAGAGTACGAGGGTTCTGAAAACTTAAAAATATTTCAATTCTGAGCCGATGGATTCAGGGGTATTTTGGTCATTTCACCCACTTTCGCGCTGTAGCTGTAATTTATCATTGTAATTAGTTATTTGCGATGTTATTTATACCGTGTAATTGGTTTGACTAGATTCGGGCCACTCGGAGTCGGATATTCGCGGCAAGAGGGTTGTCTCTTAGCGGTTTTGTACCGGAATCGAGGTAAGTGGCTTGTCTAACCTCGTGTGGGGAAACCTTTACCCTTAGGATATTATGTGATAGTTTAAATGCCTTGTACGCGAGGTGACGGACGTGTACATGCGCTGGTTGTTGTAACTCACTTTACTTGAATTGTTCAATTCGTGATATTCCTGTTCTTAATTTATTAAATTCTGGCATTTACCTGGTATTCGTTAGGGAAGCATGATTAGGTAGGATTTTTCTGTCTAGTTGCCTAATTGTCCTACCGAACTTCTTGATAATTGTTGGCACTAGTCCTCGGTGAAGTTGTAGTTAAGCATATTATATTTTCCGTGTGCGTTTTCTTTATTTGTTGTGTTGGTGGACTGCGGGTTCAATTCCCGGAGATCCCAGGGCTGTGGGTTCGATTCCCAAAGACCCGGAGTGATATTGTTTGTGGACTGCGGGTTCGATTCTCGGAGATCCCGAGTTATTGAGATATGGATCGATTCCCAGAGATCCTGAGTTATTGAGATATGGACTGCGGGTTCGATTCCCGAAGATCCTAAGCTATTGATGTAATATTGAGATGTGGACTGCGGGTTCGATTCCTGGAGATCCTGAGTTATTGAGATATGGACTGGGGGTTCGATCGGAGATCCTGAGATTTATTGAGACATGGGCTGCGGGTTCGATTCCCGGAGACCCAGGGGTACTGTTAATGGGACTGTGGGTTCAATTCCCACAAGTCCTGGACTTATTAATTGAGTTTGTTACTTGTTGTTAGTTAATTGTAGACGGTTGCGGTAATCATTTTATTGTTGTTATTTCGGAATTATTATCGTTAAGCTGCTTATTATTGTTATTATCATTTTTGTAACTGTTTTCTCTCAGTAGGGCCCTGACCTTCCTCGTCACTACTCCATCGAGGTTAGGCTTGGCACTTACTGAGTACCGCCATGGTGTACTCATGCTACTCTTCTGCACACTTTTGTTGTGCAGATCCAGGTACATCAGATCAGGCACATTACGGGTGATTTAGGAGCACTGTGAGGAGACTTGAGGTATGATCTGCTACGTCCGCAGATCCGGAGAGTCCCCTTCTATTCTCATTAGTGATATCAGTTATTTCCCTTGGTTCCGTTGTATAGACATTCTTGATGTATAGATCCGCAGTTGTACTCTTTCTTAGTCTGTGTTGCCCGTGGGATTCCGGGTCTTGGTGGTATTTTTTTTTTCACAGTGTGTTTGACGAGTGTATGTGCCAAGCGGCACGGATTACATTCCTTTTATCTTATTTCCCGCTAATTCTTATTAAATTTGCATAAGCTTGTATTTTCCGCAATGTGTTGGGCTTACCTAGTCGTGGGGACTGGGTGCCGTCATGACAGGTTCACGATTGGTGAACTAGGGTCGTGACAATAGAGATGGAAGGTAACGACTATCAATTGTTATTGTTTTTAGGTTATGAATTGTATGGGTCAATTTATTACTACTGGATGATATATGTTGACCCGATGGGCTACAAATGATATTTGCTCATTTTTAAAAATAATCAGATTTACAAATAGTCATTCAAAAATAGCCCAATTAAAGTAATCGAAATTTAGTCCATTTTTTATGTAAAGATAAATTTGAGCGAAAATACTGTTCAAAACTCAAAAAATATTTCAGTATTATGCTGGAGTTCCAGCATAAGTATATTTGAATTCCAGCATATTATACTGGAGTTCCAGGATAGTATGCCGGAGCTCCAGCATAATATAATGGAGTTCTAGCATAAATACACTAGAACTCCAACATAATATATTGGAGTTCCAGCAAGTATAATAGTCGAGTATAATATACTGAAGACTGGAGCACCACTGGAGCCAGCAAAGTATACCAGTCCAGCATAATATGCTGGAGTTCATACACAAGTGTACCGAACTCCAGTATATTATGCTGGACCGATCTCTATTATAGCAAAATGGTGGCTATTTTTATTGACAATTTTATTATATTATCATATTTCCTGAATTATCAGATCTAGTTGACTAATTACTTAACTAATCAACTAATTAATTAATGAAGTTCAAAAATATACAATTCACCCCCTCTTATACTTTCAATTAGTATCAGAACAAGGCTCACATCTTCCTTTTGCCTAACAGCTTGTGAGAAAAGATCATGGCAAATCAAGTTATTATAGGAGCTCTTTTCAAGGAAGATACTTCGCAAGTTAGACCGCCATACTTCAATGGACTACATTTCTCCCATTGGAAAGTGAGAATGGAGATCTTTACCAAGGCTTATGATGTCAAAATTTGGAGAGTTATCAAAAAGATTATCCCCTACTTGATGCCACCCCACCACTCGCTGACCCTGAAGATATTGATTCATACACAAAAGAGCAACTGGAAGTGGTAAAACTCAACAACAAAGCAAGAAATATGCTTCATAATGCAAAAAATGATGAAGAGTATGAGAAAATATCAAGTTGTGGCACATCCAAAGAAATGTTGGACAAGCTTGAGGTTACAAATGAGGGAACTAGCAAGGTCTAGGACACACATATCTACATGCTAGTTCACGACTACAAACTCTTCTCAATGAAAGAAGGAGAATCTTTTGAAGAAATGTTTGTCAGATTTAGCAAAATAATTAGCGATCTCAAGGCAGTTGGCAAACCTTATACCAGCGGTGTTCAAGTAAGAAAAATTCTAAGAAGTTTGCCAACTACCTGGCAGACCAAAGTAGTCACACTAGAAACTCAAGATTTGAACAAACTATCCTATGATGAACTAAGAGGAGAACTCATAGATTTTGAAAGGACGCATTTGAAGAAGACCAATCAAGAAGAGCGAAAAAAAATAGTCACATTTAAGGCCTCAACTGAAATAGTTGAAAATGAAATTGATGATGATATTGAAGCTTTACAAGAAGAAATCACTATGATGTTAAGAAATATGGATGGACTATAGAGAAGATTCCGGAACACAAAGAAAGGAAGAGTTCCGCCAAGATGATCCGGGGAATACAATGAACAGGAGAAGAACAATGTAAAATGCTACGAATGTGATAGATTTGGGCACATTCAAGCAGACTGCCTAGACTAAAGAGAAATATCTCCAAAGGTTTTAACAAGAACAAATCCTTCGGAAGCTGGAGTGATGAAGATATCTCAGATCATGAAGAAGTAGCAAATCTTTGCTTCATGACAATTCTAGAAAATGAAATGAACAAATCCTGAGGATGCTGGACAGACGAGGACAATTCAGATGAAGAAAACAAAAATTGTTTTATGGCACGGGGTGAAACCAGTGAGGTAAGATCTTATAACTGTGAAAGGTGCAATAAATTATAGGACATTTTTGATTTAATTTTAAAAAGTCTAAAAAAAATGATGAATGAACTTACGAGACTTTCTAAAGAAGTCAAAGACTGGAAACTCAATCATGAAGTATGTAAAATTGAAAAGGAAGTACTTCAAGAAGATTTTGAGGAATTGCAAATGAAACTCAATGGCATGTGCAAGTCCACCAGTCACAGTTCTGTCAGGTCAAACCAGACGACTTACATGTAAACTAGAAAAGGAACAGCCAGAAACAAGACACTAGTAATACCACTCTTGATGGAGGAAGTGTTAAATTCGGGAATGACTCATAAGGCAAAATAGTCTTTACTGGAACAATCCCTTTTAAGAACAACCGTGACATCACTGAAGTTTATCTGGTTGATGGCCTCAACTATAATCTCTTGAGCACAAGTCAACTTTGAGACTTAGGATATGAGGTAAATTTTAAGAAAACAGGATGCGCTATTGAAGACAAATCATGTAAATTAGTCCTTCCCGGAAAAGGTATGGAAACGTTTATATTCTTAATTGTTTTGAAAAATTAAATGGTCACATTTTCTTATCCTCTATGTCACATGATCCATGGTTATGACATAGAAAACTAGGACATGCCAGCATGCATTTAATAGAAAAATTGTCTAAATATGAGTTAGTCATTGGTCTTCCTAAACTGAACTTCTCTAGAACTCATATCTGTGATGCATGTCAAATGGGTAAGAAAACTAGAAACTCCTTCAAAAAACAAAGCTATTGTATCCACCTCAAAACCTTTGCAACTACTTTACATGGATTTATTTGGACCTACTTAGTATAGGAGAAAAAAGATATGCTTTTGTTATTATAGATGATTTTTCACGTTTCACTTGGGTAATTTTCTTATCTCATAAGGATGAAGCATTATAAAATTTTGAAGTTTTCTGTAAGAAAGTTGAAAGAGAGAAAGGATGTCTTGTTTCAACAATTTAGAGCGATCATGGTGGAGAATTTGGAAGCAGAGCATTTGACGAATTCTGCAATAATCAAGGATAGACACATAATGTCTCTGCACCATGATCACCACAGCAAGATGGATTTATTGAACAAAAAAATAGAAACCTCCAAGATATGGCAAGAACCATGTTGCTAGAACACTCTCTTCCAAATCAATTCTGGGCAGAAGGCATATGCACATCATGTCACATCCTAAATCGATGTCTCATGAGACCCATTCTGAAGAAGACTCCCTATAAACTGTAGACAGGTAAACGTCCCAATATTAGCTACTTTTATCCTTTTGGAAGTAAGTGTTTTGTTCACAATAACGATAAGGATAATCTTGGAAAATTTGATC